>PVJL010004403.1:0-130367 GCA_004026885.1 Lyroderma lyra
AGGGGGGGGCCTGAGGAGGAGGAGGAGGGGGTGTGCTTTCCTAGAAAGCAGCGGGGAGCCTGAAAACTGAGCCACCCAGACACAGGTCGGGGCTCCCGCCGCCCTGACCTCTGCAGCCGGGCACAGGCCTGGGAAACCACATGCCCTCCCCAGGCTGCTCCTCTGTGTCTGTCACAAGTTGGGGAAGGTGTGTGCTGGGGACAATGGGTTCCCCAGCCCAGGTGCAGCGTGACCCTCGAGGACAGGTGCTCGCTCTCGGGAGTCACGGTTCTGGAATCTGATTGCCGAGAGGAGAAAAGGCCGGGACTAGCCCTGCCCATCTCTGCTCAGGGCTGGACGCCCCGAGGAGGACGCTGGCCCCTGGCATAGGCCTTCCTGTCCCTGTCTGTACGATGGGGCTGTCTCCTGGGTCTGGCAGAGGACAAGGACAGGTCCTTGGGCCTTGTGGCAGGAAAAGGGCAGCTGTGGTGTGAGACCCCGGCCCACTGGCCCCCTGCCCCACATGTGGCCCAACTTCTGGGAACTCCCACTGCTGGTTTAGAAGTCATGAAGGGCACAGCGCTAGAAAGAAGGCTCCAGGCCGGACAGGCCTCTGAGTCACTCAGGCCACAATACCCAGGGGGTTGCGGGGGTCGGGGACAGTTCTCCAGAGCGCCCCAGGCCGGTGGTGTCCAACTATAGTTTGGTTACCCCCTGCGACGGGAAACTCATCCCCTGAAATGGAGCCCACTCCTGGACAGGCAGTCCCTCCTAAGATTGAGCGGCTCTGACCATAAAAAGTTCCCCCTAGCGTGGAAAAACCCTTCCCCATCAAGCCCTAGACCACTGGTTCTCTGCGCACGGAGACTCCGGGAGGCTCTTAAAAACCCTCAAGGGCACAAGCAGGGGTGCTGTTTCCCTAAGCTTTCCACAGGCTTCAACTCTGCAGCTGGGACAGAGTCACAGCCTGAAATCTTACATCTTGGTCTCTACGCAGGGGCCACCCCTTCCAGGACCACCTGAGCTGGGCTAGGTGCTCCCCAGTTGTGCCCGCTGCGCCCCTCTCCAAACCAGAAGGTGGGCCAGGAGCAGCTTGATGGCCAGCCTGAGCTCGGCACTTCCACGCAGCAGGGCTCGCGACTGTTGTGTAAATTCACGAATAACTGAGGCCCCGCCCCCTAAACCCACAGCCCACGCTGGGCTCGGTGCTGACGTAACTGTCCGCTCTCCAGACCGCTCCCCACTTGGCTACACCCTGGACACTCTCCTTGCCCAATGCCCTCCCCTGCTTGGCACCTGCCCCGCTCCCCAGGACCCTAGGTCAAATCCCACTCCTCACCTCAGCCCTCAAGTCCTTGCGTGATGAACCCTGTGACCTTGTCCCCTTCACACACAGTGCCATTCACACTGAGCCACTTGTACGCCGTGGGCACACGGAACTTTCTTTGTACTCTGGGCTTTTGCATGTGCTGTTCCCTCTGCCCAGAACACTGTTCTCTTACCTCTTCAGGTCTCTTTTTAGGTTTCTCAAACTTGAATGCACACACAGTTCTCCTGGGATGTTGTCAAAAGGCAGATTCTGGGTGGTCCTGGCATTCCACAGGCCTCCCAAGCTTCCATCGAGGCGGCCAAAGTTGGGGCCTTGCATAAAGATGGGGCCCTCTCTTCCTCCAGGCAGCCTTCTGGAGCCAGCTCAGAGCTCCCGGGACCCTCTGCACCCCCAGTGTGCACTGCCAGTCTCCCTACCTGACGCCTGACTTTGCCATCAGCAAAGGGGAGGGTGGCACAGGCCAGCACGCTCACCTTCGCGATCTGGTCGAACTTGCCGAAGAGTTCATTCAGCATCACCACCAGCTCTTTGGGGGAGCAGTCGCTGGCCAGCCGCGTGAAGCCCACGATGTCCGCATAGAGGATGCTGGGGGTGGGAGGTGCAGCGGGAGGGTCAGAGCCAGCTCCTTGGAAGAGGGGGCTGCAGGAGCAGGGGACCATCCGGAGCCCCAGTCACTCCTGCTACTCCTCAGCCTCCACAGGGATGGGAGAGAAGATCCAGCCATAAGGACAAAGCAAAGTTCCAGAAGCTTCCCAGTAAAGCAGACCCCAGGGTGCTCAGGGCCCTTCAGCTGCCCAGGCCCAGGCCCCATCGCTGCAGATGCCTGAATGGTGCTCTACGGGCAGAGGGGGCTCTGCCTGGATCTTCCCCTGCGCACAGACTTAGAACTAAACTCCCTGGTGAGATGCGACTCCAGGCTCCCATCCTACCGATGAGCCAACAGGCTCAGAGGCGCTCCGGCCGCCAGGGCCACCAGGGCCGCCAGGGCCGCCTGGGCCGCCACTGCAGACCCCCCAGCCCCAGTCTGAGTTCTGGACCATCCACAGCCCAGACCGAAGGCAGCGGGGCGGCCTGCACCTAAAGCCGAGGCTCCCGGCAGGGGACGCACATCTGTACGTCACTCAGCCTGGCACCTTCAGGTAAGACCTTGCAGCCCCTTCAAATTAGCGACTGGGGTCCTTTGGTGGTCACCAAGCTCTAGGAGCCTTCTCCTCCTTTGGGGGGTCCTGTTCTCCTTTGAGAACCATCAGAAAGGACTCCTTTCCTCCCAGCAGTCCTGTCTGTGCAGTTTTATAACTTTGGGGGGCTACCGGAGCTCCCCCAGCAGCAACCTGATCCAAAGCCCCCCACTCCCAAGGAAACAAACGAGAACACCAAGGCCCAGCGAGGGGCCCGTGTGGGACGGGGTCTGGGGCTCCACACAGGAGGGCAGGGAGACCCTACGTGCACAGGCCCGGCCGCCCGCCCACCTGACGTTCTGGTGCCGCCTGACGTAGAGGCTGTGGAAGTTGTTGTCGGGCATGTAGCGACGGTCCCCGTGCTCCTTGAGCCGTTCGATGATGGTCAGCTTCATGCCCATGGAGATGTGGGCCGGCAGTATCGACAGCAGCAGGTTCTCCTGGGCACCAGCGGGGATGGGCAGGGCGGCGTCAGGCCCCGGGCTTGGCCTCGCGGCCTGTTTTCTCTGCCCTCCTCCCTGCTCTGCCCGCCGCGCCCCCATCCTCTGCTGGCCGCCATCCAGCCAGGCAGCGTCCTCCCATGAGGCCTGCCAGGGTGTCCGGCCAGGTACCCCATGCGCACACTCCTCAGCAGGAGCCCGACGTCCACGGAGGCTGGATGCAGGGCAAGGGCTGGGGGACGGGCAGGAGGGATGGCAGGAGGGATGGCCGGGGGGGGGGGGGGGGGGGGGGGGGGGGGGGGGGGGGGGGGGGGGGGGGGGGGGGGGGGGGGGGGGGGGGGGGGGGGGGGGGGGGGGGGGCTGGCCGGGAAGGCAGGCGTGGGCCTGGGCAGGGGCCGCCGCCAGCAGAGGCGGCAGACCCACCTGCTGGCGCTTCTCGATGCGCAGCTTCCGTCGGATCTGGATGCACTTGACAGTGTAGGTGAAGAGGTCGCGGGAGGCGTCCTGCAGCTGGTGCTTGTGGAAGGCCCCGGTGAGGTTCCCGCACAGGAAGATGACAGCGGTGGCCAGCAGCTGAGGGCGGGCGGGGGCGGGCTCAGCAGTGGGCCTGCCCGAGCCCTGGGGCACTAGCCCCATTGGAGACCTGGTGAGGTCACCCCCTGCCTATCTCCTGACCTCCAACCCACTCACACTGCACCCTTCCTGGGGCCAGCAGGGAAACGGAGGCCCAGACAGGGGCTGGTCTCCTTGGGATTCACTGGGACTCGTGGGCCATCTCAGCACCTGACCCTCCCCTGCCCCAGAAGGGCTTGGACCCCAGAGGCCAGGGAAGCCCATCCCTTCTGGGAGGCGGCAGTGTGGCCCCTCACAGAGCCCAGAGCACAAGGGGAGCTCAGAGCCCCAGCGTCCCCCAGGCTGCCCAGAGGCCCGGCCTCTACCTTCCGGAGCAGATACCAGGCCCAGTCAGGAGAAAAACACGCGTGTAAGTCACCACTAAGAGTAAATTTCACTCACTCGACAGGCACAGGGCAGGGTCCCCAGAGGTGCCCCCAGCCCTGTGAGGGTGAAACCTCAGGCACAGGTGCTCCCGTGCCCTGCACCCAGGAAGGATGCCCGAGAGCCAGGGATGGAGTGAGGGGCTGAGCCCCTGGGGTACCGCAGGCCTGTCCTCGAGGCCACCTGCCTGCAAACATGGCTGTGAGGCCTCGGAACCAACTCGCCCCCATGGGCCTCACTGCCCTCAGCCCACGCGCCCCTCACCTGCAGCCCCACATGGACGCTGGGCATCGCGACGACCCCCTCCAGCACGCCGAGCACCAGCAGATGAGAGATGCTGGAGAGGACCCCGACCACGACGGCCCCCCGCGTGCTGAAGGGCAGCAGCGTGTACACCACGAAGACGACGAACAGGAAGTAGGGCACCTGGGAACAGGACACCGTGAGGTTCGGGGCCCGGCCGTGCCGCCCCGGCCCAGGGCACAGCTTGGACTGAGCTGGTGTCAGGGCCCACAGCCTCCTGTCTCCTGGGGGCGGCCTGCATTCTGAGCCCCTTAGCAGCCAGTCCAGCCCTCAGGAACAGCCCTGAGCTTCCAGCTGGCACAGCTGGCAGGAGCCTCACCCAGCCCAGCCCCAGGCCCCACCCTCAGAGGGTGACCGTCCAGGGCTGGACCCATGACCCAGGCCGGGCCAATGCAACTCCAGCTGGTTGAGAAAGGGCTCCCTCTTTCAGCTGGGGTGGGCAGGCTGGGCGGGGGCACTGCGGCCCCTCTGCCCCTTTCTGGGACGGCCCGCCTGGAATGAAACACCACAGAGGAAGGCAGGACCGAGAGGAAGCGGGATGTGACCCCGGGCCGGAGCCCCGGATGAACCCCTCAGCCTTCCCTAGCACATGAGCCAATTGTGCCTTTTGCCTCTCGGAGCCAGAGATGTGCTATTTCCACCCAGGAAGCGACAACCAGACAGCCCGCCTCAGAGGTGCAGAGGGACCTGCTGCCCAGAGACGGCGCAGCAGCTGGCCGCATCCTGCCCGCAGGGACGCCGGGGGCCCCGGCCTGTTACCTGCTCCCACACGCAGGCCGCCTTCCTCCAGGAGTCGTACACCAGCACGTAGCCCAGCGTCACAAGGCAGGCCCAGATGAGCAGTGCGGAGGCCCAGAGCCACCACCGGACGAGGCACTCGACATACACCAGCACGTAGAGAGCCACGAACACGGCAAGTGTCAGGAACGCCGTCACCAGGACGGCCTGGTGTGCGGAGGGGTCCTGGGCCGGGGGGACATACACAGGAATGCCATCAGCTTTCCCCAAGGGGGTGCCACCTCCTCCAGAAAGCCTGCCCTGAGCAGGGTCACCTGAGGCCTCCTCCCCATAGGTGCTGTCTACGGTCTCTCTAAACACCAGGCTCCTTCTCACCTTCGGGCTTGCTCTGTGCTGCTGTCTGGGCTGCAGGCACAACCCCTATCCCTGCAGAGCCCCACGCAGCCCTGCCTTGCTCTCACTCCCCCCTCACTCCCCACTGGGACTCCCCAGGGTGTTCTGCACATGCCTACAGGGGACAGGTACAGGGGGACAGGAGCAAAGCTGTGGAAAGCCTCCTGGAGGAGAGGCCACTGCTCCTGACCCTTAGAGAACAAACAGGTTTATGAGAAAATGAAGAGCAAAGGTGTCCCATCAGGGGAAGAGCTGGAGTAAAGGGACAGTGGGGGCTTGCAGCGGGGACAGCAAGCACCTGGTGTCCCCAGTGGCCCTGAAGCTCCACGAACACAGAGGCTGATCTGGGGGCCTGCACACAGTAGGTACTCAATCACTGTTTGCTGAATGCAGAGACAAACGACGTGTGGTTTATATCCACAGAGTGACAGGCAGCCCCTCTGGGTCCCAGCCACCGTACACATATCACCCCCGTCAGCACCCTAATGTTTTCTCCTAGAACTCTCCTGTCCCCTACAGTAGTGCTGGGATCGATTCGTGACGTCTGCCATGGCACCAGAGTGGGAGCAGAGACACCCAGGCCACCCCTGACCATGGTCTTCTACAGAATCAAAGTTCACTGTGGAAAAAGTAAGGGTAGCTTATTGGGCCAAATTCCTGTAATACCTAAAACCACCACAGACATCAAAATTAAGTTAAAGCAAAAAGCCTGTCTTCCACCAGCACAGCACTTTACAGACATGGAAACTCAGGCTCCGAGAGGATGCTGGCTGGCCCCTAAGGACCAAGCGTCGGAGCGGAGATCTGAACCCCAGAGAAGCACCCTCTGCCGGGGGGCTGCCCTCACTCACCCCGCTGCCGAAGGCGATGGCGACGAGGGCAATGCAGGCGGCGATGGCCACCACGAGGAGCGTGAGCAGCAGCGGCCCGTGCTGGCTGGTGAGGCGGTATTTCTCGTAGAGCGCATCCTGGTCCGGGCCCTCCTCGCCCTCGTTGAGGAAGTAGCACCCCTTGGCCGGCATGCTCCCGCCGTGGCACGCCCTCCCAGCAGTCCACTCAGGAGACGCCACGGCCTGGGGAGCATCTGACCGCCACTGTGAGCCTAGGCCTCTGGCCTCTCCGAGCCAGGCAGGCGGGGCTGGGGAGGGGCCCCCTCGGCCTGTCGTTCCATGGACAACGCGGGGCCTCTCTGCTCCTCTGCCAGGCCTTGGTCACTGCGCCACTGGCCAAATCTTCCTTTGCATCCGGGCTGGGCTGACCACACACATGTGCTCCTCAGCTCTGCAGGGACACAAGGCAGAATCAGATTTGACCCGGCCCAGCTGAGTCAGGGACGGGCTAGCATCAGAGGAGAACAGGACCAGGCCTCACAGCCCCGGGTCTGACTTATCAGCCTTACCCTGAACCTAACTTCCAGGTCCTGCTTAATGCTTTGCACACCCTGAGGTCCTAAAGCTAGTCCCCTGTGTTTCCTACAGCCACCCTGTTGGACACAGTGGCCACTAGCTGTGTGTGGCTCTTCAAAACTAAAGTTGATTAAAATGAAATTAAAAATTCAGCCCCAGTCACACCAGTCGCATTTCAAGGGCTCAACAGCCACACGCAGCTAGTGGCTATTACATTGGGCATCCCGAAAGTTCTACTGGTCCTCACTTTGGCAGCACATAGATTAAAATAGAAACGTCTACTGGACAGCACTGTTCTGAGGTTTGACTGCCACGTGTGGGTCTCTGATACATCTCGATGAATATTGGGGTACGGTGTGAGGCAGGGATCAAAATTCATTTCCCCTTTCCAAGTGGGCATCTGTCCCAGTAATGGTTCCTGAAGCCACTTTCCTTTCCCCAAGCATTTCAGTGGAGCCACCGTTGTCACAGGTCAGATGTCTGTGGCGTCTGTCTGCTGGCTTTCTTCTGGGCCAGTGGTCCTTTTGCAGAGGGCACACTCAGAGCTTCTGAGTGAGTCTCGTGTCCCAGACCCCCTGTCCCCCAGACCCTTGCATCGTTACATTAAGCTCACGTAAGACTGTCTTTGCAAAGGGCGCACAGAAGGCCCCTCACATGCAGTGCTGCTTGGGTGGGGGTGGGGGGGTGTTTCTTTAGCTTTTCCTTATCTGAGAAGCCCTTGATCTGTCCTTCAGTTTTGAAAGCGGTCTTGCTGGATACACTATTCCTGGTGGTAGGTCCTTGGTTTTCATCACATTGAGTATTTTCTGCCAATCCCTTCTGCCCTGTAAAGTTACTACTTGAATTTTCCTTGCTGTTCTTAGAATTTTCTCCTCTTTAAGATGGGAGGAGGGATGGGAGAGTGGGTAGCATAAGGGAAAGGGATGGAGAAATGTGGTTGGATTGTTAACATAAAATCAAAAGCAACAAAGAAAACATCCATGGACACAGTCAATCACTTAGTAGTTACTTGAGGGTAAGGGGGTGGGGGAGAAGGGATAGGGACACAAATATGTGGTGATGGAAAGAGAAAAAAGGGGGGCCCACTGATGATCACTGAAGACTTCTGCAAGCCCCACTTCACAGTAAAGGAACCTGAACCTTGTGGCGGGAACACTGGGCCCTTTGTGACCAAGTTGGAGCAGACCCCCACCATGCGAGGCCCCGCCCAGAGGAGCTCCCTGTCCCCAGCACGGCACATTCATTTGCTCATTCATGGTCTGTCCATCGTGCCTATGGCACAGCAGGCCCACAACACTTCCTGTGTGCCAGGCTGGCGCTCTCTCCTCCTGGGGCTCCCAGTCCCCAAAGGGAGAAAGTCATGCAAAACTATGCAATCCCTGGACGCAGTGGGGCTGGGGGACAGCTGCCACACTCCCAGCAGGAACCTTGTGTCAAGGGAGCAGCCCTGGGCCACGAGTCCAGCGGGGCCTACGACGGGGACCGGGCCCAGGACAGGGCAGGTGGCAGAGGACAGGGAAGGACCAGGGTGGTCACGAAGGGCACAAACGGCAGCAGAAGCTGTGAAGGAAAGCCATCCACAGCCGCTGAGAGTCCCTGAGTCACAGGAAGCCCCCCTGTGAGCACCTGAGGCGTCACGACCTGGGAACGCCTCGGATCCAGGAGCCCCCAGTTCCTCCAGGAGCTCCTGCTCTGCAAACCCCAGGGACGAAATGGGAAGAGCCACATATTTGGGGGTGTGGGGGGTGCTGTTCACCAGGAGTCCTGCCTCCTCCTGGGCAGGTGTCCGCAGCCTCAGAACCTAGTTAACCTGGGCCACCCCGTGGGGGCTGGTCCCGAAGAGCTTACACAAGCTACACGTCTGATTTCCACGTGAAAATCTTTACATGCTGGCAGCTATTTTAACAAACTTGAGTGGCCCGGCCCACGCGTGTCCAGCCTCTACGTCTAAACTAACTTCGAGTCTATTCTGCAGGAGGCGTTTTTTGGGTAGTAACCATCTACACCCAGCTCTGTGCTGTCGGGTCTGTAAAATAAGGTCTCTGCCCTGGGAGTCTGCTGTCCGGGACACCCCTAATTCGGCTGTTTGCAGTCACAACAGCAGTGACACTGTCACCCAGGTGCCTGCACAGACATGTCCACTCTCAGTATCGTAACCGGCTAAGGCCAAGTGTGACGGCCATTTCACAGACGCGGAACTGAGCCCAGAGAGGTAGAGGGGCTTGCTTTAGAACACACAGCTGGGGCTGCCGGCAGCTGGGCTGGGATTTAAGGTCTCCCGGCTCCCACACTAGTGCTGCCCCCCAGCCCGGCCTCTCGGAACTGAGAGGGGCTTCCCCGCTGGGCTCCTCCCAGCAGCAGCTCCCGGATCAAACCGGCTGCACAAATACACACGACACAGTCTGGCCCTCCGGCCTGCTGCCAAAACCGGTACATCCGGGCTGTGCTGCTGAGGAACCCCAAACGCCAAGGGGCCAGGGCAAGTCCCGACAGCGGCTCCATCCCCGAGGCGCACGCGTGCGGCACCTGCTCCGTGGGGCCTCTCACCCCAATCACTGACCTGCCCCTGCACGCACACCAGGCTGGCTGGGCCAGGCACGCAGCGACAGGGACCAGTTGCGAGGGTCCATGGGAGCCCGGGCCGGGCACGCACACCTCTCAGAGATCAAATTAGGCCACTTCCTGGGCAACAGCAGGAGGGGGAGGGGGGGACAATAGACGGCACTGGGCACGGGCACTTGAGCCCATCCAGGGTCCTCGACCAGCTCCTGGAGCACGCAGAGTAATGCAGGGCAGGAAGGACGGCATTTATCAGTCGTGGAGAGAGGGCCCGGGACCCCACCACCAAGAGACACCTCCACAGGCCAGCTCCTCTCTAGAGCCACGGCCCCTGACGTGAGACCCGGAGGCCCCCTCTGCCAGGAAGGTCTCAGGGCGCTCTGTTCAACCCCCAGCTCTTGCGCCGGCCGCTGGCTGCCCTGGCAGGCAGGAGGGCCCCGCTGAGGCCCCAGATAAAGGGAGTCCCTGGTCAGGTCTCCCACGAATGACCCCGCAGCCTCGGCATGCACACCTCAGCCACAGGGGGCTCCTCGCCATTGAGCACCCCTCCCGGCTACCACTCCCACCTCAGGTCAGGCCAAGCCCTGCCTCCCTCTCCCCCAGCCCGCCTGCCCCGTGTGAACTCTAAAGACCCCAAGAGCAGAGATGTGTACTTGGAGAGTTGAGGCCCCTGGACCTGGAGGGACCATAGTCCCAGGGTCCCTCACTGTCATTCATACCTCACGATAACTCTAGTCGGGGGGAGGCAGCACCCCCATTTTATAGAAACATCCAAGCGACCAGTTTCTTGCTTCTGCTGGGCACTGTCCTCTCTGCTCTCTGTCCCCTGGTTCAGGGCTACGTAACCAAGGTCTGGCTCATCGGCGTGGTTTGAGGATGGACACGTGACCAAAACCATCCCGGGGAACCCTCCTTGGGACTTTTGCTGACCCGTGGGAAACGGCGCTCTCTTTGCGGGTGGCCTGGAGCTGCTGGCCATCACCTGAGCCACCACGAGGCGGCAGCCCACCTGAGAATAAAGCCAACGTGGAGAACTAGAGGGAGAGAAGCCTGAAAATACCCACCGTGAGCCGCTGGACCCAGCTCTGCCTGAAGCTCAAGCAACCGCCAGATAGTTACGTCACGGGGGACAGCAACGCCCCTTTCACTGAACCAGTCTGAGTGTCAGGGTCCACGCGGGGCCTGCTGCCCCAGTTTGCCACATCCAGGGGCCCACTTAGGTCCCAGGCACAACCGGTCCTAAGACTTCCTCCGGGAGGGGACTGGGCCAGGAAGGGGAACCCCTCCCATACCTCTGTCACTGTGTCCCAGTGCCAGCCCAGCCAGGCTGGAGACACCTAGGGCTGCAGGAGGTGGGGTGGGGTGGGGTGGGGCTCCCCAGTTCTCTCCAGTGCCCGCGAGAGACTCCTCCCAGGGGAGCAGTGAGGGAGCTCAGGGGCACACTCAGGTAGAAATGGATACCTGGAATATCAGCCTCCCCCCAAAAAAGTGACCCCCATGGGCTCTGAGCTCCCTGCAGCCCCAGGGCCTGTAAGAGTATTACGGGGTGGGGGGAACATGCCATAAACAAAATCCATGAGTGCTTACTGCGTGCCAGGTGCTGTGGGTGCCTTCAGTCCACACACCTGTCCTGGCGATGGAGGTGGGCACCGAGGCACAGAGAGGTTCAGCCATTTCCCTGACATCACACAGCTAGTATGAAAGAGTTGAGATTTGAACACCAGGGCATCAGGGTCCAACTCTCATCCTGCCCTTCCTCCTCAAGGCCCAGGGCCGAGGCGGGTAGAGGGCAAAATGCCCCATGGAGGCAGGTCAGGCAGCCTTCTCTGAGCCAGCAAGCTAGCCCGCACACACCGCCTTCTCCCTTCCCTAGAAGTGAGGCAGGACTACCTGTGGGCTCCTCGCCCAGTACTGACTGGCAGGTCCAGGCTCCTTGGCCACAAGAGCCACTAGAAATGGGGGCCTGGACCCTCAACTTACACAGGCAGGACTGGGACTTCTGGGCAGCTCGGGGAATGCTTCCCCAGCAACTCTGGCTGACCTGGCAGCACCCCAACCCTACCCTGCCCCCTGGGGAGTTCCAGACCACTCCCAGCCTTCACTGGCACAGACGGGGCACCCACTTCCTCACCCAAGCGGTGCTGGCAGGAACCCCAGCCTGGCTTCCTCTGGCGCAGCCCCAAAGGCCCCAGAGCTCGAAGGGCTTAGTGCAGTGGTGGCTTCAGAAAGAGGAAGTGGGGGCCTTGGGACAGGGGTTGGGGTGCACAGCAGGGAGGCAGGCAGGCCTGGGGAGGGGCCCCACCTGGGTCCCCAGGACTGGGTCTGTTGCCCACACCCCACCAGGGAGACCACAGGGCTGCAGCTGCAAACCCACAGGCACGGGCTGGCCCCCAAGGCCGGCCTGGCGCTCGGTGGGCTGGGTCCCAGGGAGAGGTTTTGTTTGCTGAGGAATCTCGCATGAAGGCTATCTCCCTCAGGAGACGCGGAGCACTGTGAGGGAGTGCCAGTGGCTCTCTGCCCAGCATGGGCCTGGCACAGAACATACCCAGGAAGCCTCATGGGGCCAAGGGGTGCCAGCCCGAATGGCCTGCAAGCCCTGCACTCCGCCAGCACCAGCCCCGTGGTCCTGCAGAGCGCGGCAGCCCCCGGGCCTCTCTGTGCCTTTGCTCAGACCTCGCCGCTCTCCTGGGCACGGCCCACCGCCTTGGAGGCTGTCCCAACCCCTATCAGATGTCCCGGGGCTGCCTCACCACCCCGTGGGGCTGGGACTGGTGTGTGTGTCCTGCTGCGGGGCCTTGGCGAAGGGGTGTGGGAGGGAGGGGTGCACAGGTGAGCCAGAGCCCTGACCCAGGCAAAGGTGGGAGACAGCAAGCAGGTGGCTTTGGTAAGGGCAGAGGGCAGAAGGAGATGAGAGCAGAAGGGTCTCCCTTAGGACAGGGAGCCCCTGCGACATCACCCGATCCTGGGTGAGCCGAGCTGGGGAGCCGGGAGGCCCGGGTTCAAATTCCAGGTCCCCTACCACCAGCGTGTGAGTGGCAGTCACCCCACACTCTGGGCCTTGCCTTCCTCATCAGTAAACTGAGGTGCTCACATGCAGTTGTGGGGAAAGTGAGGCACAGATCACAAGAGCCAACAGGCCAAGTTCACAGGGACAAGACGGCAAATGAGCCCAGAAAGAAGGCTCAGCTCCCGGAGCTGGCGAGGCCCAACCATGGGGTCCAAACTGGAGAGATGGAGGTGCGAAGGTGGCCGGGCCCCCAAGGACCCACTGCATCACCTCCCTACCTCCTGGGGACAGCCTGCAAAGCCACGGGACAGGGGCAAAGCCAGAGTCCCCCCGTGGTGTGAGCAGCCCTCTGTGCGCCCCAAGAACCCCCAGGCTGACTAGCTCAGCGCTGCTGATCCGATCTGTCTTGGGGCCCAGAGACCTGCGTCCCGGTCCCAGCTCTGCCACCAACCTACTCTGTGACCGTAGGCAGGTCCCTTGCCTGACCCAGGCCTGGGCTTCCCCTCTTACAAAGGCCCAGTGGTTGTGTCAGACCTCTGGCCGGACAGGAAAGGAGACAGAATCCTAAAATGAAGAGGCCTAAAGCAACAAAGCAAACACAAAACAAAACCTCTGGACACAGTCAATAGTTTAGTGGTTACCTGGGGGCAAGTGGGTGGGGGGAGGGGAGGGGGTGCCAAATACCCGGTGATACAGAGAGAACTCACACTGGGGGGCGAGCACATAACGCAACACATAGACGGTGCCCTGCAGACCCGTACACCTGGAACCCATGTCATTCTCGTTAGCCAACGTCACTCCAAAAAGTCTAACAACAACAACAAAAAACAACAACAACAAAGAAAAACAGCTGAAGGGGACAGCCGGGATAATGCCACCTGGCCCCAGGGGGCTGATTCAAGCAACCAGGCACCCCTGCTGGGGAAAATAGCATGTTTCCCCGACTCTTGCCTGAAATTTCACCATTAGTGATTCATTCCTTTAAGCTCTGCCCTCAGCCGGCTCCCTGTTGGGATGGAAACGGTTTCGTGCCCACGTGTAACACATTTGTGACCTCTTTCCCCTCCATAAGGAAGGAACAGACGGAGGAAGTCTCGCTGGCCTTCGCGGACCTGACTCGATGCGGTCCTGCCCAGACTGCACGACAGCGGGCTTCCCACGGCCCCCAGACAGCGGGCCCAGTGGGAGCAGTAAGGCACGAGCAGGGCTTGGGAGCGGGGAGCAGAGATCCACGGCACAAACCCGCAGACAACCATGACCTGGAGTGACCACTGAACGGGAGGGGGCGGGAAGGCTGCAGTTCAAGGCCTGACTTCTGCATTTCTAACATCCTGTTTAAGAGGCAATGGAGGCGAGAGCGCAAGCAGGACTCATCGTTTATACCAGGACGACGGCCAAAGAGGGCAAGGAAACGCTGCGAGAATGCTGGAGTGGCCAAGTCTTTTCCAACCTGACACAAAGACCAAAAGCCATAATGAAAAGACTGACAAATTCACATACTTATTTTAAAAAAAATGTTTTCTACGTAGTAAGAACTATCAAAAGTAAAATCAAAAGATGAGAGTAGGAAAACACGTGCAACTCATATCACAAGGAGTTAATCTCCTTCATATGTAAAGAGCTTCTATAAATCAAAAAGAAAAGGAGCAGTAACGCAGTAAAAAAACTGGGAGAAGTCAAGTAAAAAGTCCACAGAAAGGCAATACAAATGGCTCTTAAACACTTGGAAAGAAGCTGCCCTTGCCCGTCAGAGAGAAACACACATTAAAACTACTATGGAACCTATACAATTTTATTAACCAATGTCCCCAATACGTTTTTTTAAAAACTTTTAAAACAGAAAACCATTAGCACATATCCGTCTGGCAAAGGTCAAAGCGCTTCATAAACCTGCGTTGGCCAGGCTGAGTATGAACAGGCACTCACCCCCACTCACCCCGGACAGGAGTATGACTCAGCACAACCCGGGGGAAGCAATTAAGTCATCCCTAACACAGTCACTAATGTGCACACACACCTTTGACCTAGCAAATCTACTTCGAGTAATTTGTCCTACGAACGCCTTCCCGTGTATGAAAGGACATGTGTACAAATTAGTCACTGCAACATTATTTATAATAGCAAGACTGAAATGACGTGTCTATCAGTCAGGAGCCAGTGGAAGAAGTCACCATCTGGCCTTACCCGTGGAATACTACACAGCTGTCAAAAATGTGGCAGCCTGACCCCGCCGGTCACAGGGTATCCTGTGAAAATCGACACGGCAACAGCAATGCCTGGAATGGATAAGGGCAGAACCAAGACACAAAAAAACCAGAGAGAACAAATCTCTTCATTTTCAATTTCGGTTTCTGATGTCATAATGTAGCTTGTGCAATTTTAAGAAGTTTTTAATAGAAAAAACGAGATCTACTGTACATAGTGTCTATAGCTAAGCATACTATATGGTATACTTACAATTTTTTTCTAAGAGGGTAGATTTTGTGTGTTCTTATCAAAAATAATAATTGTGTGGGAGGCACCTGTTGGAGGTTTATGGCACAGACTGTGGTGATGCTTTCACTTATCTTCAGATTCACGAAGTTGGATATACTTAGCACACACAACTTTTTGTGTTTTTCAATAAGGTGGTTTTTCAAGAAAAAAAGAAAAAAAAAGACACCAATAGGAAAACTCAAAGGGCAACACAAGGCGATGGATAATGAAAGTGACACTAAGTTTAATATGTTAACACGGAAACACATGCTCTCAGGGGTGTGTGTGGGAACACGTATACATGTATGTACGCGAATATACAAAAAATAAGTATAATAAAATGTTTTCAAGAAAAAGAAAACAATGAATCTCAGGTCCATGGAGGTTACTTAACCTATCTGTGCCTCAGTTTCCTCATTTGAAAAAAGGGGTGAATAGCGCTCTGACTACACAGGATTCTGAGGTTCAATGGGGGTGACGCAAGCAGAGCCCAGAGGCTGCACCTGGCACAAAGGACCCAAGTGGAGACAACAAGTGTTCTCAGGTGGGCCCAGACCCTGCCACGGGTCACAGCGCTGGAGAGGTCAGGGATCTCTGGCCCTCCCCTCTGCCCTGGGGGGTAGCCTGACCTCTGGGGATGGAGAGCGCAGTGGTCAGCCCCGCAGGACTGCTTTCTGGAGCCATGAGCAGCAACACGGCCCCACCCTGGCATGAGGGGGAGGTAGGGAAGTTGGCCCAAGCCACAGAGCAACTTGGTGCATCTGGTCCCCAACCCAAGCCCTTGAGGTCTGCTGCTGGGAGAGAAAGCAGAATACCCAGGACTCGAGACACACTCTGCAACTCCAAACCCCCGGCCGAGACACGAAGAAGGCAGAAAACCCGCCCTGCTGGTACCCCTGTCACCTCCGGCCACCCTGCTCTGAGAGCCACCATGCAGAGAGCACCTCCTGGGAGGGGGCTGGGGAGAGGTCCTTCCATCCTGACACCCCAGGGGTGGGGATGCTCTCACTCTATTTCCAGTCAAGGGACCCGACTCTGGGATCCGCACCTGCCTGTCCAAAGCGCCCCCGGCTGGGAAACAGGACCGCGGGGACTCAAACCCAGGCCGCCCACTCCAAGGCCCGGGCTCTCTCCCCAGCAGCACTTCCCAAGGTGGGCCCCGTCCAACAGCGGGGCCGCACACACACGGCCACACAGTCACACCGGTTTCCGGTCACAGGCAGTGCAAGCCCGCCCTCTTCCTCCTCCTCTAGAGACTCCCTGGACACGTTAGCAAACAAAGGCTCTGAGAAGTCCTGCAGGAAAGAAACCTGCTGGATTAAACACAGCCGAACATTTCCTACTCATTTTAGTTCATGGGGTTCTTTTTGCATTAAATCCCTGACAAACCCTCTTTGGGGAATGCTGGCCTTGGCGTCGCCAAGAGTCAACTCAGAGCTCTTCCCTCAAGAAGGCTTCCTGGGCGATTGTGGCCCAGAAGGCCCACTATCTTCCCCTTTTCTGACAGACTGGGGAGCTCCCCCACACCCACCAGACCCTGGGTTGGGCCAGATAGGCACGCGGAGGGGGACGAGCCCATGTACCAGCCTGTGGGCCGGGGGACCAGCCCGGACAGACAGCATCTGCCTCGGGCCGTTTTCAGCTGGGAAGGCGACCTGCCCTGGGAAACAGGAAACAGCGCTAAATACCAACCAGGAAAAGACCCTCCTGCTGCACTGCCTGACTCCCCCGTGCAGTGCAGGGAAGCGATCCGTCTGCCTCAGCCTCCCCACCTGCCCTGGAGCCCCAGTCTCCGCTCCGCCTCACCCTCTCTGGGCCTGGTTCCTCCAGGGAGCTCTCTGGCTGGACCAACGACACCATGTCCCCCCTCACAGACCAGCAGAGAAGGTGGCCACAGGGAGGTCCCTGGAAAGACACCGCCACCCAGACAGAACTCAGCAGGCCGTGCTGGGAGGCATGGCCTCCCCCGGGCATCACCCATGAGGCCCCCGAAGTCACGGCCTCCCCCAGAGGCCCCCAGTTTGGCTCCTGCAGCACCAGCCCTAATCCAAGGGGCCGAGACCTCACTGCCCCACAGCTTCCTGAGACCCTGATGGACGGGGCCGGGGTTTGGGGGCTGTGTGTGGTGAAGCCCAACCCGGAGGCAGCTCGCAAGAGCCCTTCTGCAGAGGAAGCAGCCCCAGCCAACCGCCCCCCAAACCAGAGCCTGGCTTCCGGAGCTACACCACACGGGGGCTCAGGAGGCCCTCCCAGCAGCGTCCTGGAGCCACGCCCCACACCCCCCGCCCCCGGGTCACTCACTCCCTGCTCCCACAAGTCCTGGTCTGGGGAGGCCAGGCTCCTGGTCTGTGGGGGCCAGGCTCCGGCGGGCACAGGAAGTGCTGTGATGCAGTCTCAGCCCACAGCATCCCCATGTCCCCCAAACTGAAAGGACCCCTGGGACAGCCCACCAGGGCTCCCCGCACCTGTCGAGGACCCCAAGAACACCAAGCCCAGTCCTGCTCACCCCCTGGCCAACATACTCCGCCGGGACTTCGCAAGGCCTCCTTTGTGGCTGTGTGATTTGACTTATTTCTGTTCCCCAAACAAGCCCCACCCACCCTTTGGTCTCCAGGCTCTGGCAGCCTGAAAGCACGTCCTACCTCCCCACCCGCCGAACTCCGTCTGGCAAACTGCTGCCCACCCTTCAGAGCCGGGCTCCGCGGCCACCTCCTCCGGGAGGGCGGCCTGATCCTCTCCTAGTGTGGACGCAGCGCCCGCCTCGGTGTCCCCGGTGCCCACACTTCTTCCCGCAGCCCAGGGCGCCTGGCCTGCCACTCCCCGAGGCTGATGTCCGGCCACGCGCTGCCCAGCTTCCAGGACCCAGCAGTGCCTGGCACATAGGGGACACTCAAACCCCAAACTCCATGGAGTCAAATACAGCCTGCACCAAACCAGCAGTCAGGGCCTGGGCCCCAAGGCCACTGTCCCCAGTCCCGCCTGCATGAGTTTGAGCGGGTCACCTGCCTCTCACGGCGCTCAGTGTCTCACCTGAGCGATGGGGGTGAAAACGCCCCCCTCCCCCAGGCTTCCCGCCTAATCTGGCAGTGAAATGACCTGTGGCTACCAAAGTCTCACGCACATCCGGGAGCTCTGCGCATGGAGGGAGGCGGACCTCGCCCTGTGGCGTCCACCCCAGGGAAACAGGTCCCAGGGTGCCACCCCGCCCCCATCATGGGCTCCTGCTCACACCAGGCACCAGGTGGGTGAGGTGTTGATGCCACAAGAAGCAAGATGCACTCGGAGTCCCCTGCAGAGCTCCTGCTGGGGGAGGGGAGAGACGTGTGAGAAAGGAGCCACCTGAGGAAAAGAAATGCCAGGCGGCCCAGATGCGACCTCGGCCGGGCAGTGGGAAGGCAGCAAAGCCTAGAGGCTGACAGCATAGGCTCTGAGACCAAACAAGTATGAACCCCAGCTCCCACCCAGGGCAGCTGTGTGACCTGGGCCATGTGAATTAACCTCTCTGGACCTCAGTTTCCTTACTCACCAAATGGACTGGTCATGGTACCTAATGCTCAGGGCTTCACGCAAGGAGTGCCATCACCCTGGGTGACCCCAGCTGGCCCCCAATACCAGGGGTGAGCAGCTGGAGAAACAGACACTGGGGTCTTGGTTTCACTTTGGGGACCTGAGAGGTGGCTCCAGGGAGTCTAGCTGCTTCAAAAGAGGATGTTCCCCCACTAGCCTGGGTCCCGCATTAAGGCAGCAGCTCCAGCAGACTTCAGGGGCTCCTCCTGCCCTAGCCGGGGAGGTGAGGGGGACAGGCGGGAGAGGCGGGAGCAAAGATGGGCAGAGCTGAAGGTCCCTGGCCCCGCACGTCAGCCTGCCTGCTGCAGAGATGGGGAGACTGAGGCCAGGAGGGGACCACAGGTGTCCCCCACCCCCACACTGAGTGAGACCAGGGGAAATGTGCCTCCATCCCAGTTTCAACTGGGAAAACTCACACCAGGCCCGAGGCTATGAAACACTCTGGGCCTCAGTTTCCCCATCTGTGCAGACAGCAGCTGGGCCAGGATCCTGGGCCTCTCTCTGCTTGTCCAGTCAGTGATGCCAAAGACCAGTGACCCAAGTCAGTGGCACTTGAGGTAACAGTTGAGGTAGTGAGACTGTGTCACATCTAAGGGGCTGGAAAGGCCCCCGAGGTGGCAAGAAGGGCCTAGACCCCGGAAGACAGAGGCCTCTGCCAGGGTTCTCCCGAGCCTGAGAGGTGGCCGGGGGCATCACCCACTGCAGGCAGCCCCTCGGGGCCTTGTGCTCCCCAAAATCCAGGCCTACCATACTACCAACCCCAAGTGCCACCTCCCTGGGGCATGAGCACTCCTGCCCCCACCCCGCCAATGCCAGCCAGGCCCAGGTGGGTCTTGGTGGCCGGCACATGGCTGAGAACTGGGCTACCAGCAACGAAGACCTCAATTTGCTTCTTCCCCCCAGACACAGTCACAAGGTAATTCCTTCCATGGGTCCACATGGGGAGGGGTGCAGACAGAGGCCTAAAGGGAGGACTGAGAGAGGAGGGAGCTCCTGCTGTCCCCCAGCACTGGCCCCCAGCACTGGCCCCAGCAACAGGGGGTCCATACGGAGCAGGGGTGGAGGCTGCCAGACGGATGCCTTGGGAGAAGACATCTACCTGGAGGGGGAGCCCTCAGGTGAGTGACACAGCCAGGAGCGGGTGGGCAAGCCATGGGACGGCAGGGGCCAAGGCAGGGGCGGGCCAGCGGGCTGCTGAGCAAGGCAGGGCCTGGCCAGAGTGTGTGCGAGGTCTTATGAGAGAGGAGGGGCCAGATGGGGAGGCCCCCAAATCCAGGACACGGGGTCCCAAGAGGACACCAGACCAGAGAGCCTAATGCGACATGCGTGACAGAGGAACCCAGGAGCCCCACAGGCCTCTTCTCCGGGACGGAGGTCAGCTGTCCCACCCGCCGAAACGACAGACTGGCTCAGGTTTATGCCCTAGCACGGCATGTGGCTGGGGCTCAGGAGCCGCCCCTGAACTAGACCTGTCAGAGGTCAGCGGATGGCTGCAGGTGTCACAGGGAGAAGAGTCCGCAAAGAGGAGCAGAGCCCACCTCTGGCCACCTGCCTGGCCCAACACCTAGAGGGCTTCCAGGGTGGGTGTGGGGTGCGTGGGGAAAAGCGGGCAGCAGGAATGGAAGCTGCTCCGGCCCAGCAGGTCTGCGCCCAGGATCGGGCAATGCCCCAGCCGTGACGTGGCCAGTTGTGAAATCGTGGGCAGTGGCAGGTCGAGCCAGATGCTGAGGGCCATGGGCACGTCCACCCTCCCGCTCAAGGCAGGAGGGGCAGGGTGGAGCCCGGCACACAGCCACGTGACAGCGATGACAGCCACCTCCGGCACGTACACCCCACGACCCCCTGGCGCACTGGGTATCAGAAACAACTCACTTCGCAGACACAAGAGACCAGCGTGGCCCCTGACTCACTTCTCACACTGCTGGGAGCGGGCCTCGAACCCAGGCGGTCGCCCGTGTGTCACCCAGCAGGGGCTGGACACCACGACCTCCAGAAGTGCCCTGCCTCTGCGGTGGTCTCATTCGCTGAGCTAAACGGACTCCCAGCTCTTGCCCACGTAGGTCCTCCCTCAGCCCTGCCTCCCTCCCACCCTCTGAGTGCTGACCCCACGAAAGGGCAGGCGTCCTGTTTGACCCCTCCACCTGCTCCCTCGGAGGTGCCCGACCTTTCCCAGTGTGTGAAGCACTGGACTCAGTGTAAAGTGCCCCGCATCCCGTCCCTCCAGGACAGGGCCACCAGCCACCTCGCCAAAGGGTGGATTCAGCACCTCCCAGATGACACGGACTGAGGGCAGAGCCCTGACTCAGCCCAGCCCCCGGCTCCCTCAGAGGAACCCGGGGCCTCACTCCGCCGGTGAGGGGTACCCCCATTCACCCTCCAAGGCCCTGTTCGGCTCTGTCGCACTCGGCCTGCTGAGCCAGCAGCACACGTCCAGCCTGGGGGCTCCCCTCCACGAGAGGCAGTGCACGCAGGCAGACACCCCCAGGGACCGGCTCGCTGTGTGACCCAGGACCAGGCGGTGCCCCCTGGGGTCGCTGTCTGCTCTGTAAACCTGGGGACAGGTGACTCCGACCACACGGGGTGGGTGGGGCAGTGAATGGGTTAAACCAATACAAACTATGCAGGGGGGTCCCCAAAGCCACACCAAGCTGGACCTCTGAAGAGCACCGCTGGCCTGTTTGGAGGCCCCACTGCAGCCCCAGCCCACGACCGCTGCCCTGACCCCCAAGGGCCTCCAGGACCCCCTTCCCCAGACCCACGCCTGCGCAGAGGCGCTGCCCGAACACCCTTCACCCTCCACCCCGGAAGATGGCCGCCGGCGAACAGCCACTTTTCCTTCTCAAAATGCCCCTGGAGACTCCGCTGAGGGCCCAGGACCCGGAACACGGCAAGAGCCTCCCCTCCTGCACACCCACCGCTCACACCCGGAGCCACAGGATGAGCCCGGGGAGCCCGGGGAGCCCGGGGAGCCCGGGGAGCCCGGGGCCCATGTGCAGGTGGGGAGCTCCGCAGTCCCGGCAGGAGCGAGGGCTCCGTGGGGCTCCCCGGCTGCACCCCGCGGCCGCGCGCGCTCCCTGCAGACCCCGCCCCCCCACTTCCGCCCAGGCCGCCTCACTTCTCGTTTCAGTATCTCCCTGAGCCTCGTCCGAGGCCGGGATACACTCAAGTCCAAGGTCCCCCGTGCAGACTTTTGCTTTTCTTCTGAAACACGTGAAAATAAATACCTAACAGATTGCACACGTGTTCATCCGTGTCCAGAACAAAAGCACCCTAAGGCCCCCAGGGGAGCAGCACCCCCACGCTGAGAAAGGCTGGTCTAGCCTCCCTGCACACCGTCCACCTGCGCGTCCGAGGCGGAGGCAGCTAGTGACAGCCCACGGTCACGGCCCGGACGGAGCCGGCGCCTGGCCCTCGGGGGCCAGCCCAGCCCTCTGCTTCTCTGTTCCTCCCTCTCTCCTCCCTCAACGGCTGGCCAGGAGGAAGTCCCCAGGGCCAGCTGTCCCGAGCCCCGTGTGGTGACAGAGGCTCCTGCTTCTCCCTGTGCCCACGTGTCTGCTGAGCGCGCAGAAAGCCCCGGAAGGACCGCGTCCCAGGGGGCCGCGCTGGCCCCGGGCCTGGGGTTGGGAGGGGCTGGGGGGGGCAGGAGCCTTCCATGCTCCGAGGCAGCTTGGCGCTCTCTCTTGGCATCACTTCTAGAGTTGAGGTTTTCTGTTTATTTTTTTTAATTTAATAAAATAAAGTGAATTGCCCTTCCCTCGCTGTTAGTGTCATTGAGAAAAGTGAAGTGTGCTTGTGGATGTAAAATGACATCCACAGCTGAGGGTCTGCCCTGCGCAGACCCGGACGGGGAGCAGGCCGGGGGGCCCCGACAGCGCAGCCATAACGGCACCTTCCTGCCAGGCTGGGAAACCCAGTGACGAGTTGGTTCTGGTACTTTCCAGGAGCCGCCCTGGCCAGCCAACACCCCACGAGGCCCCGGGAGCCACCCCGCCCCCAGCTCAGACCCTGCCTGTCCACTCCCAGGCCAGGCCAGCCCGGCGGGGGACGTCATCCAGGGCAGGCGGCGCCCCGTCCCCTCACCCCGCTTTACCTGGCTCTCTTCCAGGGCCCCTCGGCAGCTGGGCCGGGATCTGAGGCGGCCCGGCTCCCGCCTGCCCCTCCTCGGCCGGCGTCCAGGCTCACACATGGGAAGGCTCTTCCACCGGCTACCTAACGCGAGTGACTCACATCTGGGACCCACAACTTCCTGCTCCCGCGAGCGGGCGGCAGGGGCCGCCGCCGGAGCTCAGCTCAGCGCCACTCGGGGTGCGGGGTGCGCGGGGCCCTGCTCGCAGCCGCAGCGGAGCTCTCGGCAGGAGCGAAGGGAGCTGTCGGGCCAGGCACCCGGCTCCAGTGACTTCATGGAAATTGGACGCTTTAAGCTGGAACAATTTTCAAGAAGTAAAAATAAAACAAGCACCAAACCTCCATTAGAAGCCCCGCGACGGCGGCTGGAGGCGGAGAGTAAATCCGCGGTGATGGGCCATGAGAGGCAAGAGCGGCCTGGCACGGTGCCCCACCCTGGCTCCCCGCTCACAGACGGCCCCGAGCCTCAGTTTCCCCACCCACAGAGTAGGGGGCCGCTTCCAAGGCCTGCAGTCCAGCCAGCTGCCTGTCCCTGTCACAGCTGCCCCGTGTTGGGGCCTGGGCCCAGGCCTAGGCTTGGAGTTCCCATTCCAAACAGCTGGCGCCCCACGAGGCCGGGAGTCAGTGTCCTCACTGGGATCACGGGGAGCTCAGAAGACTAGGAGGGGCTGGGGAGCAGAGAACGGGGACCCCTAAAGACAGAGTAGGAAGCCCCACTTGGTCCTCCTGGAGCCCTTCCTTCTGAGCATGCGATCGGGGTCCTGGGATCATTTTCTACCTTTCGTCCTGACAGTGAACCCTACTGTTTGGTAATAAAGTAGGGAATGGGGCCCCATTTCCCAACTGGGCCTCCCGTCCAGCAGTTTCCTCAGTGGAGACAGTGGTCAGACTCTTTCCTGCTGACCTGCTGCACCTCCAGCCCTAGACACCCATCACACCAACTGCAGGGTCCCCACAGGCAGGACCTGTGCCCACGGGTAATCCCCCCTCGGCCCCATGAGGAGGGG
Organism: Lyroderma lyra; assembly: GCA_004026885.1. NCBI lineage: Eukaryota > Metazoa > Chordata > Mammalia > Chiroptera > Megadermatidae > Lyroderma > Lyroderma lyra. The sequence continues at coordinate 23,504 of PVJL010004403.1, forward strand.
CTGCTATTATCCCCCTTCCACAGAAGAGGAAGCTGAGGGCCAGAGTCCACTCGCTACCCAAGCACCCACAGCTCGGCCAAGGCGGGGCCACGACCCCACGTCAGGTCCGGCCGGCTGCCCCGTGGCTCCACCGCGCGCACGCCGGGGCACTGAGCGGGGGCTTCCTGGGGAGCAGGCTGCACCAAATCCCACGCCACCCTCCTTGGCAGGGTGGACACGCCCAAGGTCCTCGAGTTCTGTCACTCAGGGCTCCCAAACCGGCTGGACCAACTTCCCCAAGGCAGGGACAACCTCGGGCTTTCTGGGCATCAGACAGGGAAAGCTGGTTCCTGCTCGCTCACGGTGCCAGGGCACAAGGCACAGGCTGACCCTTTCCCGTCCCACTCAGGAACACTCGGCCTCCCCCATTAGCCAGGACCCCTCTCGGGTGCTGGGGACACAAACATGACCTGGACACAGCTCCAGTCATCCAAGCTCCCAGGTCGGGACATGCCCGCCATGGCTCAGAGATCTGGAAGAAGCATCAGTGAAGGCCAGGGACATCACCCGGAGCCCAGGGGAGACAGGCCTAGTCCCCCTGGGGAAGGAACGGGGCCTCCCTGGAGGAGGGGACCCAAGACGGGGTGTCCCAGTCCGAGAAGATGGCCCAGCCAACTCCTGACTGGTACAGAGAGGGACAAAGCCATGAAACAGTGGGCAAGAAGGAGTCGAATTGCACCAAAAACAAGGCAGATGGGGTTGTCAGTCGGCCAAGGGACAAATGACACCAAGCACTGAGCAAACAGCTTGGCCCCATTCAGCACACCCAGATGTCCGGTCCTTCCCCCTTGGGAAGAAACCCCATAGGACCCCAGTGCATCCTGAACTCCAGGCAGTTTTCTGGGGAGGGGCGTGAGCTGGGAAAGAGCCACCCACACTGCTGTCACCTCATCTCCTCCTTTCCCTCAGGGAGTGTCACCTGAGAAAGGGGTCTGAGCAGTCAGCCTGGTGACTCACCCCCAGCCCAGCCACCCCCACCCCCCGTCCCAGTGGGACGAAGACGCTTGAGAGTGCTGGAGTCAGAGCCCCCCCAGAGTGACCTTGGCCAAGTTATGTGACCTTGGCAGCTCAAGAAGCCAATCTGTAAAAGTTCTTAGGAGGTTTTGAGGGTTACGTGACAAACATACACATAGTAAGTGCTCAGTTAGAGGTGGTAGGCAAGGGAGGCCTGGGACAGGTGTTCTCTCAGTTCTAAACCCTAGCTCCTGGCTCTACTGTCCCTGCCCTGCTCCAATACCCTCTATGGCTTCACACTGTCCTTTGAGCCAAGTCCTGGCTCCTCCTCCTGACCCCTCCCCCCATACTGTCCCAACTCATCTTTCCATCCTGATGTCTCCGACTCCACTATCCAGCTGCTCAGGGCTTTCTGCCACCTGGAATGGTCAAAATGCTACTTATCCTGCCAAGACAAGTACAAATGCCACCTCTTCCAGGAAGCCCTCCCAGTGCCCCATCATCACCTCCTCTGAGACACAGTGCCTACCCTGGCCTCCTGGCATTCACGACCGTGCACAGTCCCCTCCCCCACTACCTAGGTGACCAACAAAATGTTGCGGAAACACAGTGTGTGACTTCTGAGGTCACGACAGATGTTGAGGCTTCCTCCTTGCTCCCTCTTGGATCACTAGGTGGGGGAGCCCCGCTACCATGTTGTGAGGGCACGCAAGCAACCCTGTGGCGAGGTCCCTGCCAACAACCAGTACCCATGGGACTCAGCCACCTTGGAAGCGGGTCCCCTAGGCCTGGCCAAGACTGGACTGACTCATTCTCACTGCAGCCCACTCTCTCCCATCAGACCCCACCTCTCCCCAGCACCGGGCACTCCAGGCACCTCTGTGACACTTCTGTCACCCTGATCTGCACCTGGACGCCCCCAGTGAGAACATAATAGAAGCAGGGCCGGCTCTGTGCAGCCAGCAGCCTGTGCCCCCCTGCAGCCCACCCGCTAGGGTGGGCCTCGTCCAGGCCGCCACAGCCTTGTGGCCCGATCACTCACCATCCTCCCAGACTGATTTCTCACACGGGGGTGCGGGGGGTTGCATTCCAGTGCACTGACTCCCCTTGGCCCCTCTGTCTACGCCTCTTCCCGGCTGTGAGCTCTGGGGTGTGCTGGGGTTCCTGCCCTTCCCAGGCTGGGAATATGTGGAGGTGGTTGGCTCACCCCTTCTCTTAAATAGGCAGGAAAGTGGGTTTCCAGAACAGAAGGGGGCTCCCTGGGGTCGTCGGTTACATTACAGGGTGAAACACAGGCCTTCGGATTCCTAACCAGTGATGGCGTTAAGGGGTGACGGGGTGAGCCTCAAAGCCACTCCAGATAAACACGGGTGCTAAGTAAACAGCATCTTTGCCAACAACCTCAGCCGACCCCCTAGCTACTGTCCCCCGGCCCGCCCCAGGCAGAATCTAAACGGCCGCTGGCTGTCCCAGTTCCAGCGCCAGGAGGAGAGATGAACGGCCAGCCCCACGCCACGCAGGACGGCAGGGGGCCGGCACCCATGGCTCCAGCCTCTGCCAAGCCTGGGCCACAGGCTCTGGAGATGGGAAGGGGCAGCCGGGGTCAGGCAACGTGTTGAGTAACAACAGCAGAGAATCCTCAAAGAACAGATGTGACAGCGGCGGCTCTGCCAACCCAAAGTCCTTATTTCCTTTGCAAAACTTGGCAGCTGGGTGACGCCAGCACAGACGCCTGTCCTTCCCCACACCCGGCCGGAGGTGAAGCACTGAGGGGCAGGAGGAAGACCACGCCCCTCCCCACCGACCCTGGAAGGGGAGATGGGCGCCCGCAGGGAGGACAGCCCCCCCCTCAGAGCCACACAGGAAGTTCCTGTCCCATTTCCTGTAACGACGTCACAGACGTGCACCACACACACACACACACACCTACTTTGCAGGCCGGCAAGTCCGAAAGCACGTCCTCCACAGTTCAGGCGTCACCGTGAAGTTAGCAGTCTCAATTTCATGTTGGTCTCGTTTGTCTTTTCCCAGTTTTCTCTAATGAAACACACTACTCTGCTGCGAAAAGGTAACAGGTAAAAGCAACAAGGAAACACACGGCCTGAGACTAGAAGTTCTCTACCCACCGCCCAACTCAGCGGCCCTATAACCAGGTGAAAACTGTTTCTAATGAGCCCGGAGAATAGTGTCCCCTTAAAGCCCTGGCACATCGTGGCTGCCAGCAAAAGAGGTGGTGCACCCAGGCAATGCAAACGTCCCAGCAGAGCTGTGCAACCCCAATTCCAATGTGCTCTTGTGCAAAAAAAGAAAACCCCCAAAAACAATCAAAACTGCATTAGAGCATGCCTCCACGTACAACCTATGGAAGGTTCAGGAATGAAGAACACATTACGCATTATAGGGAGCTCACTAGAGGAAAGGGAACCCAACCTCCCAAACAAACATGCACAAGACAGAATGAGGACCAGCCCCACACAGGAAAGGAGACTTCAGAAACCTGCAGACCTCATTTGGATCGGGACTTTAAAAACCCAGCGTGCGTACACAAGGGTGAGTATAAAGCAATGGGAAATGTGAGCACTGAACGGCCAGCTGTGATTAAAGAACAGGACCAAGTGTGAGGGCTGGTGACAGTATTCTGGGTTCCCACGGGCAGGGCTCAGTCCTTATCTTTTCAGAATACACAATATCTTACAAAGTTTACAGATGAAGTGACACGGTGTGGAGGGGGAAGTGGGTGGGAGTAGAGAAGCCCCCGGGGTGGCCAAGAGCTGGAAACCGGGCAGCACAGGGCGGGCGTGGGGGCGGTCGGGCTCCTCTCGCTTCCTTCACATGTTTGCTTTTGCCACAACAAAATGCTGAAACACTGTCACTCCAAGAGCGCTGTTGTCTCATCTGCACCTCAAGCAATGACAGGACCATTTCCAGCCCCTTCTACAGCTGAGGCATGTGTGTGTGGCCCTGAGATGAAGGCCACTCGCCCACACACCTCGCCGGGGGGTCTCAGAGCACGTAGAGTAACAACAGAACCAGCCTCAGCCCTGTTCTCAGTGGAAGGCGGTGGGGGTGGGGGGGTGGCAAGAGCTCCCCACCCCCACTCCTAACCGGGCCACCAAGCACGGCTGGCAAATGCGACCCCAGGAGGCTCCTGTGCCGGTTCCAGGCTCTGCCCCCAAGCAGCCAGCATGGAGCACCGCCCCCCGGCCCACCTCCTCCCGCCCCGGAGCTCACGGGCTTCCCGTACCAGCCTGGGCCGGCATCTCAACCCCTCCTGGCAGGGCCCTCTCGCAGGAGCCCCTCCCCACCTCATCCTCTGACCACAGAGCAGTTTATGGGGGAGTAGAGAGATCTTGGCGCCTGGGATCTCCACACCCCCAGACGCAGCCCAACCGCAAACCTGCATCCAGGAGGCAGGCCTCCCCAAGTTGAAAAACGGGCCCGTCTTCATTTACCTCATAGGAGTCCCCGGTGTACGCAACGCTCCTGGCTGCTCAGCACAGTGCAAAAATGCTGCAAACACTTAAATAACCAGGAATAGGGGACAGGTTCCTGTGTATGTAGTACAGTTGGGGTGACCACGATGCCTGAGAACCCCCGCAGTTCCCCTCACAAAGGAACCTCCTTCGGTGACGAGAGGGACAGTGGTGACGCTCAGTATCTTCCCTCGTCACACGTACACACAAGTGGGCAACTACAAAATGTGCCACTTCCGGTATCTTCCCCACTTTACTGCTTAGGATCCCTGATGTGTCAACAGTGCAAGCCACTCCCGTAACTCACACACAGGTAAAGCCATTTAAACGCAGGGGATGAGCTAGCTTTCTCACCAGGACCCGAGCTCAGAGCCATGGCCCCGGGGGCCACAAGCACCAGGGGAGCTCTGAGGGTCACACTGCCCCTCTGAGCCTCAGTTTCTCTATCTGTCCTATACCAAGCTCACCACACTGAGCTCCTTCCACCGTCTCCACTGTGCCTGCTCCCTGCTGAGATGTGAGAACTGCAGGCACCACGTGGGGTCAGGTGGACAATGCCCCCCACCACCGCCTGTACCCATTTGCCCATGTCTTCATCTCCTGGACACCTACTGACCCTGAGCCCAGGCCGGTGGGGAAGCAGGGGAGTCACAGGCCAAACACGGGATCAAACAGTCTGCACAGCCATGTGCTCAGAGCTCCATCTGCTCTGTCTGCCTCTAGAAGGCAGTACACCCCTGATTTACAGAGGAAGAGGCAGAGACAGAGAGAGCGCGAACCCCTCCCCCATATACACCAAACCAAAATGATGGCTGCAGCCTGGGGGCCATCTGGGAGCCCCTCCTCTGCCCTCCTCGAGGGCCATCAGCAAACCACTCAGCACCCTTTCTGCAGATGGGATGCAGGGGGGATGGGGGGGTGTGATGGGACAAAGCAGGCTGAAGCCACAAAGCTGAGGCTCCTTGTCCTCCCCTGCAGCCCCCCAGCCCCTGATGCACAGATGGTAGGTACCCCAGCACTGGTCCAGGAGAGGAGGGGCAACGCAGCCCCCTCCGGATAGAAGGGCAGGGGAGGGAGCAACTAAGGGAAGGCAGTGTTGGGAAGGGGAAAGAGCCCAAGCCTGGGGGCCTGGTACCCTGGGATCAGGTGTACAGTGGCACTTCCCCGGGACAGCTAACGAGGACCCCCCCAGAGGCCAGATGGCGGGTGGGGACTGGACAAACTGGAGGCCCGGTCCCGTGTGAAGAGCAGCTGCTGAGTGGCAGCCAGTAGCCGCGGCGTAGGAATGTGGCTGGTGCTGCAGGCCTTCCCGGTCGGCAAGGAAACTAGAAATCTGGGTTGTTACGTAGAATCTGATTGGTTTCAGATGCTGGCAATTAAACCGAAATTAAGTGGAAGCAGTTCTCCTATCAGTGCTGTGGATTCACCGCTGTGTGGCCCTGAGCAAACCCCTGAACCTCTCTGGGCTTCAGCTGCATCATCTGTATAAAGTGCAAACATTACACAGGTTATTGGGACAGCGAGATAAGACACACTCTGCCCGCAGGATAACAAAGAGCAACAGTAACCACAGCAGCTAATGTTTACTGGATGCGGCACAGGGTTCTAAGTCACACGAATGAATGTCATTTAATTCATCCCATTACATGGGCATCGTTTTAAGGCTCTGTGTTTTGAAATAATTTCAAACCTTCAGAAAAGTACAATGAACTTCCCTGTCATTTCTGTCCAGACTTGTACCTGTGTGTACCATTCCGCCTCACTTTATTATCTTGCCCCCAACCCGATTCAGTTACCACATCTGCCCAGCTCCCTCATGTGAAAGGTTAGGTTTGGGGTTCCCCCCGTGGGGATCCAAGTCAGAGGCGAAGTCTTGCCCACTTGCCTACCTATACCCGCCTTGAACTGTTCACTGTTTACTACGCTGGGATGGCCTCCGGCCTCCGGCCCTCATCTGCCCTCGCTGAGCCCCCTCCCCCTGAGCTATTTTTACTTTAAACAGACCAGTTTACCCTTGCACAAGCAGGGGTTAGAGGCACCCACCCCCACGCCGTGGAAAATCCAGGAAGAACTCTTGGCTCCCCCCAAACAACTATAATCCTCTCTGAGACTGGTTCCAGGGACCCCTGTCCCCAATACCAACATCAGTCCCCTAAATAATAAAATGGCTAGAACAGCACATACAGCCCAACCAAGGCACACGGGCAGCCCGGGCATCAGATTCCCAGCCTCGGGGACAGAAAAGACTCTTCTAACCGCGATGATGGCATAAGGGAGGCAAACCAGGGGGCATACGGGATACGGGATACGGGATATGGGGGCGGGCTGTAGGACGTGTTGGAAAAAACCTCACATATACGTGGACCTCGGCAGTTCAAGCGTCAACTGTATCCACCCGGCCCCCACGACTGTCACCCTCCTGTCCACTTCTGGGAACCTGACAAACCTGCCATCTAAGCCAACGGGCTTTACAACGCAGGGGCCCGCGGGTGCCCACCCAGGGGAGAGGGGCACAGAACCGTGTCCCTGGGCTAGGTGTCACCTCCTCGTTGGGAGAGGGGGCTTGGGGAATTCCTGCCAGCTGGGGTCCTTTTCAGGACGTGTCCCTGCAGAGCCTTAGGGGAAGGGGACAGGGGCGGGGGCAGCTGAGGAGACCCACCCCAGATCTCAACAAGAGGAGCGGAGCGGGTGGAAGGGGGGGGGGTCTCGGGGGCGCCATCCCACCGCAATCCCCCCTCTCGGTGCCAGGGAAGGCAGCCAGGGGAGGGGCCGGCCCGGCCCTCCAGCCAGCACTCCGCACCCATGGGGCCCGGTGGGGCGAGGAAGCCGCAGCCAGCCAACCCCCGGCAGACACCCCCGAGGCTGACACCCCTCGCGGCGCGCTCTCCGCGGGCCCGGGCGGCCGCCGCGCCTCCCCTGCTGGGACCCGGCCGCCACCGCGCTCACCTGCTGTCGCCGCTCCCACCGTGGCCGCCGCCGCCCGTGTGCCCGCGCCGCCCGTGTGCCCGCGCCGCGGGCGGGATCCGGCGTGCCGGCGGGGAGGGCGGCGCGGCCGCAGGCGCCCCCCACCGGCGGTCCGGCCCAGCTCCGGGTTCGCGCGGCGGCGGCGGCGCGGCCGGGCGCCCCAGCAGCCCCGTGGCCCGTGCCGGCGCCGCTCACCAGGAATGCTGAAATGCGCACACAGCCCCCATGCCGCCCGCACGGCGCGCCAGGGAACAGCGGGCACCCCCAGGAAGGGAGCACGGAGTCAAACCTTTTCGGAGAATCCTCCCCAAATCGCGCAAGCGTCTGGGCAGGCCAGGTGCTGCCCCGCCCCAGAGGGAAACACTTTCTAGCAAACTCTTTCAGCTGTTTCCGCGCAGATCCTCCACTCTACTTTAGCAACGCCCTTGTTTCTGGAAGGATCCATAATCTGTTGGCTAACGCTCTCCTTTCAAGATGAGGGAAGCTTAGGTAGAAACCTGTGGTCTCACTGAGGCCTTAACGCTGTGTGTGTGTGTGTGGGGGGGGGGGGTCCCCAGGTGGGAGCTGAGCCCAGCCCCCAGCCCCGCACCCACCGTGGGTCCGCCTTTATCAACAAACAGGTCTGCGTTGGCACCAGGAAGACAGGGCCCGCCTGAGGAAGGTGTCCTCAGAAGGTCGTTGTCCTAACCTCGTGACCCCACTCACTACTGCCTACAACCCAGGGTGGGGCCCCAGAGCTGGCAGCAAAAACATCTGTCCTATTTCCCAGGCACCCCGGCTGGGTAAGCAAGAAAGAGCCCTGAGTCACTTCTGGGAGGGACTGAGAGGGTAATCGAGGCACGGGGCGGGGGGCGGTTAACTCCTGGGCCTTCATAAGCCTCTCCCGTCCCACTTTTCCAAAGCTGCTGTGCCCACGGTGGAACCCAGGCTTGCGTCTCACTGAGGGTCCCGTGGGCAGCTGCTCAGCCTCTCTCAGGTCCACCCTCGGAGGCCCTATCCAGAGCTCCACGGGAAGGGTGCCCAGGGACCCACAGTTCAACAAGCACCCAGGCGGTCCTCTGAGAAGCAAGTTGGACAAACTCAGGCGTACTCAGAACCCTGGGGTCAGGTACCACAGCTCACTGCAGAGGGAAGAGACCCTGGGTGTGTCACAGCCTGGACCCTGCCGTGGATCCCAGGCCAGAGGCCACTTACTTCGGAACTGCTCAGGAATCAGGTGGTGGAATATGCCGGAAGGTGAAGTCTGACTTCCATTCCCGATGGCGGGAGGGGAGGTCCCAGCTGCCCGGCAGCAGCAAGCCCGCCCTGATTCCGCAAGACCAGGTCCCACAGCCTCTGGGACAGTGCCACTTCCCTGGCGAGGTCACTATTGCATCCTGAGGGCTCCCTGGGCAGCAGGGACATCCTGCAATGGAAATGAGTAAGATAGGGGGGCACACCTGGTCCTTATCAGAGCCAGCTTCTGAACGGGCCCCTCAACAGACCCCGGGACATGCAGGAACCCACCTCAAGGTGTTTGCCTCAAGGTCTCAGGACAGTGAGTGCCTCAGCCCAGAGGTGTGTGTGTCACCCACCAAAGTCAATCTAGAGAGAGTGAGGTGGACCCCTGGGCAGGGGATGGCCCTGCTGGGGCTTGCACTCAGCACTCCCTTCCCGGCCTTCGAGCAGAGCATGGGGAGCCCTGAGCCAGGGAACCAGGAGCGAAGCTGACGTCCTGCCCTGTCACGTGTGTGTCACCTTTATTAGGTTGACCAGATGTCCCATTTTAAACAGGACCGAAAAGGTATGTATGGTCTGCCTAGTCTCACTGGGCTAAATTCAAGGTGTCCGTAGGCTGACCAGACAGACATACTGTTGCTTTCTGTCCCCGTTTAAAACGGGACGTCTGGTCCACCTAATCTATATGCAACTCTACGACCGAGTCCCCTGACAGCAGACAGGAAAACAGAGCTGGAGCGAGTGAGCTGAGCAGAAGGCTTGTGTCAGCGCTCACCATTCACTGCCCAGACAGCTCCCCTAACTGTGATGCGTTCATCTGAGCATCGCGGCCTTGTCGCACGCCCAGTCATCAGTGATTCCCAAACTGTAGCCAACGTCGGAATGGCCCAGGGACCTGTTGAGAACACGGCCGCTGGGCCCTACCCTGCGTTTCTGACTCAGCAGGTCTGGCGTGGCTCCCAAGAACGTCACCTTCCAGAGTACCTGGCTGCCGGGTGACACCAGTTGCTGGTCCTCAGGCCAGCCGGCCGTGAGGATCTCAGATCTGACTTTCCAAATACGGTTGGATCCCACACACAGGGGGGCCTGGGAAGATGCGTTATTAAAAGCGCAGGGGAGCTGAGCTGGGGACAGGGGGGCCACAAATCGGAAAGGCCAAGAAAGCCTCTGCCATGCCTAGGATGAAGCGGCCACCGTAGCGGGAAGAGAACCGTTCAATACCCACCTCCCACCACCAGAGTAAGACCTGTGTGTTCGAAAACAAAACTTAGAATGTTTTCGTAACTCTGCTGTGGGGGAGTCCGCAGAGGAAATCCAAGCCCCCACGGAAGGGTGGCAGTTAGAAGCTGAGCGTGTCCAGGTGGCTTTGTGGTTCTCGTCACCCACTGAGAACAGGGGCCTGAGGGGTCCCTCGCTAAGTGTCCCAGAAGCACCGCTATATGGCGTCACGGAGGCCCCGTTCTCCCACGTGGGCGGACGAGCAGGCATCTGAGAGAAGCCTCCCGCCCAAAGGAGGGACAGCAGCACGGAAAAGGGGTGCACGGAGACCGTGCAGACCCAAACTCCACGGGATCAACACTGTCTTCCCAGACTCGGGAAGTATGTCGCCACCATAAAACCAAATAGGATACCTTTTTTAAAAATGAGAATCACCTGAGGGAAAACCCATGAAAAACAACAGGTGTGGAAGAGAAAATCAAGTGTCACCTGAACGAGGCTCTGACATTCTACCCCCTTCGCCCTGGCCATCCGATTTTACGTTGGAAGACTGGCCAGGCAAGATGGCAGACTGAACCCGTCATCTACTCTTGCCGCCTCCCTAAATCCACTAAAACAGCGCGAAGGTCATTGAAGGCCCACACCGAGGGGGGCAATGAGGCAGGAACAGCGCTACGAACCGGGGGTTCGGCGGCACAGGCTAGGCACACACAGGACGCTGAACCCTAAGCCGGCAGTGGAGAAAACAATGAACCCCAGTTACACTGGGTAAGCTGCGAAGACGCAGAGAGTGGGGGGCAGGCAGCTCAGGAAGCAGGGGGAGTGACTTAAGGGGGCTTGAAAATCTAAGAAGCAGTTAAGGGTGCCCGGCTCTGCCTCAGCCCGGACCCCAGCGCCCCCCACCCACGCAGAAGTCCGCTGGGTTTGCCCGGGAAAAGGGCAACTCCCCGCGTGGAGCCCCACCACGCGCCGCTGCCGAACAAGAGAACTTCAAAAGGCGCCTGGACCCCGGAAGCCGAGACCTCCCCCGCCCGCACCCCAAGCCAGCTCCCTTCCCCACTCAGCGGGCGCCCAGGTCCTCACCCCCAGGCTGGAGCGGCTCTCCGGGGGACGCCTGCTGACGCGCCTCGCTTCACCGCCACGCCAGGTGCTGGCCCCGAGGGCGGGCCCAGCTGGCCGCTATATGGCGTCACGGAGGCCCCGTTCTCCCACGTGTGCGGACGAGCAGGCATCTGAGAGAAGCCTCCCGCCCCAAGGAGGGACAGCAGCACGGAAAAGGGGTGCACGGAGACCGTGCAGACCCAAACTCCATGGGATCAACACTGTCTTCCCACACTCGGGAAGTATGTCGCCACCATAAAACCAAATAGGATACCTTTTTTAAAAATGAGAATCACCTGAGGGAAAACCCATGAAAAACAACAGGTGTGGAAGAGAAAATCAAATAAAAAGTCAGAGATGGGGAAGAGAAACAAGGAAAGCTAGAGGGCCAGTCCGGGAGACCCGGTAGCTGAATCCCTGCGGAGCTCCTGCGACGAGAGAGCGGGGAATAAAACTCAGAATTCACGGAGCTCCTCGCTCGGGGACACCCAGTGCCAGATGGACAGGGTCCGTGCCGCCAGGTGCGGACACGACCGAGAAAAGCGGACCCACCTGATTTTCATTAAGACTCAACGTTCAACAACAGGTACACCTGGAACCTGTTGCTAACAGGTCATTCTTGCTAACCAACGACACCCCAGTAAGTCTAACAGTAAAACACCAAGGAATCAAAATAGTGAAATTTCAGAACCTTGGAGACAGTCCAAAACGTCGAGAAAAAAAAGGTTACAAGGGGCTTTTCTGACAACACTGGGAGGGACTTCAAATTCTGAAGGAAAGGTGTTTTCCAGCTGAGAATTCTACACCCAGTCGGACCATCGGTTGAGCCTCGGGCGAAGGCCTAAGTATTTTCAGATGTTTGCGGTCTGTGCACCCTTTGCTGCGAAGCTACTGGGGGGTGTGCACGAGGGGAAGGCGCGAGCCGCTCGCAAAACCAGGTGAACGGGGACTGCAGGGTGCCCCCGGGGGGCGGAGGTGTGGTGTGCGCACTGGTCAGAGGGCCAGGAGGGATGCCTCTGAGAAGGGGAGACTCATCCAACAGCCCGTGCACCTGGGCCTGTGGGCAGCCTGAGAAAATCGAGGCGTCTAGGGTGGATGAGTAAAGAATGGGGGGAACTGAAAAGGAGGAAACACAAGGACACGTGTGCAGAAAAGGAAAAGGAATCGTTTTACTATGCAGCTCATTTCACAGTCAGGACACGTAACCATGATTGTGTGCGCAACAAGTCACTTTAGGGGGTGGCAGGCTGGGTGGGAAGTTCAGCACAATTTCAAGAACCGAAAATCAAGAGGCGGCTTAGAGGTGTATCGTTTAGAGACGTGGAGTTAAACACCCCGCCCCCTGCCCCCCCCAGGCGCCAGCAGGGCCTCAGGAGAGGGGGAAAGCAGACGGGAGGGAGGCACACTTTTACAAGTATTTGGCTTTAAACTATGACACCCCCGCTGCTCTGCCCCTCTGCACCTGCTTGTCACTTTCTTGGCTGGGCCCAGCCCAACTCCCCAGCGCCCCTCCAGCCCTCCCCTCCCGACCCCCACCCCGTCTGGCCCCCTCACATCTCTATTTCCACAGGTTGTTTTGTGTCCCCTTGTCCCCTTAACCTTCGGTCCTGCTGTGGAGATGCCCTGCCTACGTACTGGTGTGCGAAAGCTGTTTCTGTGAACGGGCGTTTTAGAAAACAAAGACGCACGATGTAATCCGCTTTACAACCGCTGGACGTGCTTGTGCCCAACCGCGGTCCTGAAGGTGCTTGCCGGGTCAAGTACAAAGCGGTTTGCACCCCAAATCGAGCGATAGCGCTTTTGGAAACTAATGCACCGCGTAAATAGGCCACTCGATACTTCTAACAGCTGGCTCCTTCCCTTTCGCTTTAATGTTAGCGTTAAACTTGGACGTTTTTCTCTCTAACGGGTTTCTCTTCAACAACATTTTAATCCCAAGTTTTCAAGTAGGAATTAGTTACCTGCTTTAGAAACACACATTTATGCCATTCCCCAGATGGATTTTTTTGACAGATTTGTTTATTGGATGGAAAAATTCCATACAACTGATGGAATTTTTAAAATAAACTCAGTTCACAAGCGCCATCAAATAGCAACTTTATAAAATACCTACTCGGGGGAAGCTAGAAAATGCTGACGCCTCCTAAGGCCGTATTAGCTCCTAAGAGCCTTGGGTATCTGACAGGCTAATTCACCAAAGCTGCCTGCAAGCGAGTCAGCGTCATGAGAAGGGGTGCGTAGGTCTGTAGGCGTGATGACACGAAAAGAGTTCTCCATGTGGTAGGGGGTTACGTGCGATACCATTTACGCGAAAGGGGGGCCCCCTTAAATGTATGCATGTGCAGACACGTTTATGTATGTAAGTGCATTTTAAAAAATCAAGATGTATCCATCCCAAAATATTAAAGCAGCTAACTTTAGGGATCTAAGTGGGATTAGGGGAGGGAAGGTAACTAGATCCTGTTCTTCGGAAACTTCCACGTTGTTCACATTCCTTCCCGACGGAGCACACACTCACTCTGAGAGATGAAGTAAATTCCCGGGCTGCGCACGTGGGCAGAATTGCACGTTCAGTTCATTGTCTAATTTATCACTTGAGAAACTCACTGAACAGGATTGCGGGGTTTTGCTTTTTTAAAGTGGACATTGCCACTGTGTAAGCGGTGAGCAGGCTGCGGCGGGCCGTTGTCTGCTGAGCTGCTTTCTGGTCTAAATCAGCTTGGATCATCCGGAAGCAAACTACCCAGGATTCCCTTCACTGCCACTCAGGTGGGGCCCGGGCCAGGCCCAGCAGCCCCGCCGCCCGGGGCCGCGCACTCCGCTCACAAGAACTCCAGCAAGGCGGTTTGGCCACGCTTAGCTGTCAGTCCTGCTGCTTCTGCTGGGTTTTAGACGCAGACATTTTCATTACTCTAACGATCTGAGGGATGGACCTGGGGTGAAGTATCTCAATTTCTCAGCACGGTAGCCATAACACGTTGCATTAAAGCAAAGGATAATACCGGGTTTGCATTTGTGAGTGATCAAGTTCTAGGGAGCCCCTCTCCAGCCCTGCAGTGGCTGTGGGGAGGCCAACGGGCGTCTCTGGCTGGGACCTGGACAGGAGAAAGAGTCACATCTTAGGGTGTCTCCCACTCCAATGCTTGCATTAAAGAGGATGGAAACCCACAGAAATGCCATCTACGTACAGGAAAAGCTCTCACGGTCTAAACAGGGCTGTCTTCACCATTACAAGATAAATTGAGAAAAAGTAGCCATTCAAGTTTTACATAAAGGCTCATACCACAGGCTGTGAAGATAAAGGAAAGCACAAAGCCTTTATTGAAGTGCAGGTTAGGAATAATAAAAACCCAGTGGTAAGGACTGGGGGCAGGTGTGCGTAGAAATGCGATTTATAGAATTTTCCAGTGCAAACAATTGTTGTCTTTGAAGAAATCGTTAGCTTAAAAAAAAAAAAAAAAAAAGTTTCCGGGTGTGCAATTCATTCGTAGCACTGATACCAGGCGCCCAGTCTCCTGACCTCAGGAAATGTCGAGATTTCATAAATGATTTGCATCCAATCTCTCTCGGCTGGCAAGTTCCTCAGTGCCTCTGCAGCAGTAACTAAAACTTGGAAAGCTTTCGAGATGATTCAAACCTCCAGCAGCTCACCGGGGTCCACATTTCTTAACACAGAAGGCAATGCTAATCAAAGGAAATAAACAGAGAGGTTATCGACAACTAACACTGGTTCACCAAGCTTCTAACACACGTTATCTACGTATATACCGGCCACTAAAAGTGCCGATCGATCAGCCTTCGCTTCTTACACCCAGAAACTGGGCCGACTGCCCCCTAACTGTTCACCTGGAGCACGTGACAAGGCTGCTCTGCAGTGGTGAGTAGTGTCAAGCCTGATACTTGGAGCAAGTCTTTGGATTATTTTAGGATTACAGGACTTTCAAAAGACTTTGAAAAAGTAAATGACTCCTGACAATTTCAATACATAAAAATCAGAAAGCAGCGGCCTTAAATTTTGGAGATTAGGAGATTTAAGTTTCGGGACAGAGAGACATATGATAAATTGTAACCAAAGCGATGACGACGTGATTTAGAGAACAGCTATGAGTTGCAAAGAACCCAAGCGGAGCGGCGACGATGAATTTAAACTCAGAGAACGTGGGTGATAAGTAGGCATCTTGCTCTCTGTACACGGGATGGCTGAGAGACGAGGACGAAATCACGTTCGCGGAGTCACTGGCCTCGGAGGAGTCCACCCCGGGCCTCTCCTGCCCTCCCCATCCGCCCCACCGTTCAGGTAAGGGCCAGTCCGTGTTACTAATCTCTCGTCACTGCAGCGCCTTGGGGATACGCCACCGCTCCTGACAGACTCACGCAGCGCGTCTCCGTGCTGGACGGGCCGTGCTGAAGCGGCCGCAGGAGAAAGCAGCAAGGCCGCGTGGAACCCCAAGGACTCAGTTAAAATCCAAAAATAAAGACACGCAGGTGCCGGTGAACACGTGCGTGGACAGACACGTGTGGAGAGGACCGACCTCTGCTCGCGTCTGTTCTTAGTGCCATGGCTCCCGCTTCGCTCAGTAAGTCCAAGGAGATGCCTCCTGTTCATCATAACCAAGGGGGCACGCGCTACCTCCATCTCTGGTTCAACCTCCACGGACGAGGTTAAACGTCGTCAGTCACACAGGGAAGGAGAAAATGCACAGGCCAAATACTTAAAAAAAAAGTCCTGACATAGGAGTAAAACAAACATTAGCAGCTCATTAACTAAAAACTGTCCTTAAGTAAATATTTAATTCTGGATAGCAAATACATCAGTAGAGTTTCTAGGCAATTCTTCTGGTTAATACTTTTGCAAACATTCAATTTATTACAGATATTTAGCTTATTATCTCTGATGAAAAATCAAATGCTTAAGAGGTAAAGACAGCTAACTAGACGGTAGAGCAAAAGGCTTCTGGGTTATGTCAGGTTTTCGATCCGCAGTAAAATCTGGCTGTTCCTTAGTTACGGTGACTTTAAGGGGCGTGCTAATGTTAATAAACGCTAACACGTATGCGCCCATAAACCTGACAAAACGGCAGGTAGTGTGGAGGTTCAGAAGCTGAGGCGGGGTGAGACACCACCTATGCCTGCCTTGTTCCCACTTTCATGCTACATCATTCTCTAAAGATGAAAATTAGGATACAGAGGAGCTGTCGAATGTAACTTCTACCCAGTGAAGTTTAATGGAGCCATTTACAGATTGCTTTGCTCACCAATTTATGAGAACGTTGCTCCCTACGAACTGCAAGTTTAATGAGCTGGGAGAGCAAGGACTGATGGGGAAGAATAAACTCTCCTGGTCGTTAGTTTTACCACTTCACTGTGCACGAGAGCGAAATGGGGAATGTCGTTTTTATACTTTACCATTGCATTTCTGAAAAGTTCATTGTGAAGCAATTTCCTATCAACATTCCTAGTTAGTGACGAAAACACTAAGTTATCAACCGTGTTATATACCTCAAGGAACTGATAAGACTGTAGAAAAACGTGAAAATAACACTGAGGAGACATAGTCATAACCAGTAAAAAATATCAGCAGAACTTAGTCATACCTGGGAGTAGTGATTTCTAGGGATTTCTACAGAGCGAACCTGGGGCTGATGGCATCTCAGTCACTGGGGAGGACTTTGCAGTGAGTCCATCACAGCAACACAAGGTTTTGGGGCTCACAGCGGTCAGACTCTCTTCTGACCCGCCTACGTTCTGGAAACCCCAAACCCTCATCCACAGGTTAAGGGACCACCACTCACACTTACCATCACATGGGGGAGGGGAACGGAAGGAAACCCATGGAGGTGTGAGGCTCCGGCGGGAAAGACTTGTAAAAATGCCCTCCTTACCGCCCGTGCTTTGCTCTGTGAAGACTTTATCCGGGACTATCTGAGCCAAAGCAAATAGGCTCAGTATTAATAAGAGGCTCAAAATGCAAGTAAAGGTAAAACACACTCCAAACAGGACAAAAATATGGTGTGATCAACTGCTGAGACTGGAGGGCAAGGACGTGTAAAACCAGGGGCTCCCGCGGGTCAAAGCAAGGTTTGACAAGCACGTGCAACTCCTCCAAACTAAACAGACACTGAAAACCAGGCACTTATGGACACCTCAAAACTGGAGGGAAAAACGCATTTACCTTCAGCAGTGAAACAGAGCCACTCAGGTTTGGGGCTGACACCTCTTTGATCCCATGAGCACCTCTAAAAACCAATCTTTCAATGTGGATGAGGACTTTGTAGGGAGCACGGACACTGAGCAGGGACACACGCGCGCGCGTGACCGCCAGAGCCGTGGCGCCATGAGGCAGAGCTCGTAAAGTCCTGTTCTACAAGTGCCGGCAGAGGCACGGCTCGCGGCTACGGATGGACGGTCAGAGTCAAATGACACGTTTCGGGTACGTTCACAGAACCTTCGCAGGCAGTGTTAAAATTTAAAAACGTAAAAAGTCAGGAGTCACATACAGAGGTGAAATGCACAGGACAAATGAGCAGGCAAACTAAGAGTTCTTGAAAGTATTTTACTTCAGGTTGAAAAGTGAACAGCTACCACACTGTTCATTGCAAGATACACAGTATTCACGAATACAATGCTGGTTGTTTGAGGAAATGTACACACCTCAATTTCTCCTTCATGCTTTTTCTTTTAGAAAGATAGTGTTTACCAAAAAGAAACTTCAGCAGTACAGGAAAAACTATTTTCCCAATAAATTTACGAAAACCTAAGATTCCCAATGGAATCAAGATTATCTTCCTGCTACCACCACCTTAATATAATCACATGCTTATTGGAGCACTAATCCGCACCCTAAGAGTACACTCACGTTTCAACAATGAGGGTGATTCTTTAGAAAACAAACAAACAAAAAACCCTTTAGTGTGGTAAATGTAACATGGATCTCTGCGAGTATTAAGTGTCTGAAATAGGCAGCTAATACTGGACTTAATTTTATTTTATAAATAATTGTTCCCTTAGCAGTAAACATAAGTCTACACATTCACAATAGTCCTAGAAAATAAATACTGTGATTATACGCACGATATGTTATGACAAACTAGTTTCGAAAAACAAAAGCTCGACATTTTGATAAAAATTCTGATCAGAATAAAATGTGACTCTAAAATTTAAAACATTGTCAAAGTAACATCACATTTAAAACCTTCCACGGTTTACACAAGTATTATGAATTTCCAGTTTTGGAACACATTTTCCTGTTGTGAATTAAAATACGAACACATTGAAAATCGTTAATTTCAGTGATGACATCAGTTTTGGTCTTACTTTAGCATTATTTTCTTTATAAAAAAGTTGCACTAAGTGTCCATTAATGGTCTGATTGGTCTTCAGTATTTCATAAATGTATATAAAAGAAATTCCTAAAAGCCAACAGTACTTTATATGTACATATAAAAAAGAATCTCATCTCAGAAATGGCTGTAATTCACAGAGCCACACACACTGATGCTAAACAAAAGCATTTTCAGAAATGTCACTTACATTCTATCATAGTAAATATTCCCAAACGAGTTTCAAACTCAACATGTGACGAATAACAGAAATATACATCTCATTCACACTCAAAGCTGACCACAACCAAAATTTACAGTCTGACTGAGACAAGTCAATGTTTAAAAAAGTTTTAATGAAGGAGGAGAACTCCATGGAAGGAGAGGAGAAAGAATGGGCCGACAAGAAAGAAGTGTTTGGTCTTCATAAGGCAATACGAAATAGATCCATTATCAAAGACCGTTAATGTCTAAAGACCAACACCCCCAGAAGCACGCAGTGGAGGGTAAGAGAGTAGTTCTTCTGTGAGTGTGTCTGAGTTAAAGCGTTCACAGGTGTCCTCTCCCACAGCAGGTGAGCGGGAGGTGAAAGAAAGAGTAAGAGATGAGGAGCAGAACCACGTGCGGCACGCAGGGCTGGAGGCGTCAGCATGCAGTCTCGGAACTCAAGGTTTCACTGCGACAGGGAGGGGACCAGACACGGTGGCCGGTTTCCCTACTGGGGGAGGAGTGGGGAAGGAGCCCGAAGGAAACAAAGTCACGTGACTGTGCACTGCCCCAGACGACAGCACGATAGAAAACGGAGGCAAGTTAATATTTAGAGATGACTAAAGATTTTTCAGTGTTTACACAAAAGTACATTGTACATATATATATATATATTTGTTTTTACAAAATAAAATAACCATCATTTGCCACCATCAATCTTTTCTTTAAAGAGGAAGCATTTTGCAACAGCAGGTCACAAGGGTGCTAAGTCATTTCCATGCCGAGGAAAACAAACTGAGTGACAACTAATCACTTCCTACATAAGGATGTTAAGATGACAATGCTGATTATTTTGCAAACTAATCCTGAGAAAAATCTGTTTACAATTTAAACAGTAATGTTATGTAAAAAGTATTAACAAATCCACTATTACAAATATCGATTTCCTATATGGTCATCTATATATATATACACACAATAAAATGGTAAATATATGCAAAAATATTTTTAAAAAAACATGCACAGAGCACTTTCCCCTTGGGAATCCGGACTTCCTATGAGATACCCATTCTCCTCCCCCCACCCCCAATCCTCTGAAATGTCTTCTATCACCCCACCCACACTGAGTACTAGCCCCTCTAACTCTGCATAAAGCCAATGAGAAAGATGAAGTCAGACCAGGAAGTGCGCGAACTCCTCCTAGAAAAAGTGCTGCACACCCCACTGCTGCAGGTCACTACGGTCACCTTCGAGGTCCTCCCCTTGGGAAGCTGTGCACCGACGCCAGCACCTTGTCCACCCTTCAAAGCCATCTTGGAACTTTTTCTGGAATGGCCGTCAGAGCTGTCATTGGCCCCAAATCTGACCATTAAGTTCGTGAACTCACCACTGTGCACTCACGTTGGCAGCGCTGTACCAACAACTTGGTGAGGTGTCATGACCTCGCCAAGCTTACGACACTTTTAAGTCAGTGCACAGCTTCCCAAGGGGAGCACTTCAGAGGTGACCGTAGCGACAGTCAGCAGCGAGGGATGCAGCACGTTTTCTAGGATGAGTTCGCGAACTTAACTGTCTGACCTCGTATGTTTATTTTACATTCAAGCTTTAAATCTTAAAATGACCCTGTTGTAGCATATGACTTATCGAATGAGCAGCCTTGTTTTTTGACCCCTTTTTTGCTTGCTTTTTGCTTTTGCAGTTGTCAGTCTTCATGATCCATTCCGTGGCGAGCTGGGAAAGCACGCAGTTGCTAAATCAGCGCGAGAGCAGTGCAAGGCTCCCGACTGTGTCCCAGGAGTCCCCAGGCAACTGTCCCGGGCGTGAGGTCACTGCACACAGAAGACAGTCCATCATACAACGGCGACTATCTACAGAGGTCTGACAGGGGGGCGTCCCTCTTGTGTTTCCTCTTTTTGCCATGGTAATACTGGTTATTGGATTTGCCTTGATGCTGTTTGTTTGTCATCAAGGAGCCGTGGCTCGTTGGGGCGGTACCTTGGAAGCCTTTGCTGGAAGAACGGAAGAGCCTCGCCGACCCGTGCTGCAGAGGAGGGAAGCGGACAAGGCGACGTCAGTATGGCGGACGGAACGAGCACTCGCTAAGACCTGGCTCCGGGAGCTCTCAAAACTAGGGGCGTGCTGACGCGCCACGTGGGCAGAAAAGGACACCGCGGGGCACCTCTCCTGAGCCCTGACACGGTGACATTACTGACGGGGGAGCCCTGAGAAGCAGCCCCCTGCCCTGCCTTCGTCAGAGCGTATGCAACGTACAGCGTTCCATAAGGACCCGTCAGCCGACAGACCGCGCCCGAAGGGCATCGGGGAGAAGCTCAGACACACACGTGTGCTGCTGGTTGGGTCCTGGCAGCCAGCCGCCCCTTTCCTGCTGTCACCTGTCCCTTTAATTGCCATGTCTGAGTGAGTCTGTATTTGTGCACATGACTAAGGCTGTAGAGGTAAAGTGGACGCTGTGAGTCAGCTTAGATGCGAGGTGACGGGCACACAATGGTCACTCCCTATGGCCAAGAGGCTTCCCCAGGGTCCCCACTGTGTGGGGACAGGGTGACATGGCCTTAGGCTGGAGCCCAGTATGGAATGGTTCTTCCCCTCATTTTGATTCACTACTTGTGATTAATAAAATGTTAGGCAACTAAAAAACTTAGAATCGAGTATCCCTGTGGCCTTTTTAAGTCAAAGCTGATGCTAATTGATTGATCACGGCTGACCACTGCTTGATCATTTCAACACAGGCAACTAGGTATTGAGTATTAAAACAGAAGAGATGCATTCTTCTCAGATACACACAACACGGCCAGGAGGGTGTGCAAAAACTTTATCTGAGTTTACTGCAAGTACAACTGAACCTTTTTATAATCTGATGTGATTTTTTTTATGCTGCATCTGTAATAAAGTGGGGAGGCAGGGACATCTCATGAGGACCCGTCAGGAGATACACACGAAGCTTTGCGTTACAATGGCATCTCACAAGGACCCTCAGGGACATCCTGTTACTAGAAGCAACTGTTGTGCCTTGGAACCTCTTAGAACAAAACAGGTTTCTTCCTTAACCAGAACTGTCTTCCCACTCATCACACACACACACGCACACACACGTACACATGCACACACAATTTACATGTTAAGAAACTTTAAATATTTTGTACTGAACGCTAACAACGAAAAACCCAAGTTCACACACCTGTGGTTTGTCGGTGCTGTTGGACGTGCTGGTGGTTTGGGAGCTCTGCATTTTCCCACCTGCCTGAGGGGACCCCACGGGCACATCCTGCGACCCCGCTCGGTTCCCAGGGGCTGGACGGCAGAGCAGCTGTTTCGGAGTTTTGCATGGTGTCGCATCGGAATCCTAACACAAGTCACATGCGTTATAATGTGACACAGTCATAATTTAGACAGTCAATATTTAGACAGGAAAGCAATCTCAGCTAAGTATTCTCTGGACTGAGTTTAAACATTCGGGAGTTACAGGAAGCTCACTGAGGACTTTTCACTATTGCTTGCTTAAGTTTTCCTCTAAAAGTTTTCCTCTGAACATTCAAAGTGTCTTGTTTTATTGGAGGGTTTCTATTCATTGCTAAATCCACACTGCCCACAGCTGTTAATGATCCTTAAAAGAGCTCAGAGGCCCAAGTTTATCTGCATTTTTATAAATACAGAGTGAATGATACGGTGGAAAGGGCATGGTAAAGAGTGAGGACCAAGGTCCCCGCCCCTGACGCCATGTCTCCAACACAATACGAAACGGCTGGTTTGAGAAGCTCCTCTCTGAGCCTCTGAGACGGTATGATGACGTCCCAGAGGCAGTGGGCTGAGCCCCACCTGTGTGTGGGCTGCCTGGTCTCCTCTCAGGTATGGCCCCTGTACTCTACCTGGCACCTTCCCGTCACAGGCTCTGAGTCCCTAACGCTCCCTCTCGAGGCCACCTTCGCCTGCCCCCCGCCCCACCCCCCCATGTCTGTGACCCTTGTCTCAGCACTGTATCCTCCACAGTGCTGCTCTAGGAACCAAAAAGGAGTCTGGGTCCACAGTGCACATGAGGAGTTATGACTCATTACGACACATGGTCATTGTCAATAGTAGAAAATTGTCATTCCATACTGAGCTGACTTCTTATGGGGGGATTGTTAGGGACTGCTAATAGGTTTCTTTTGGGGGTGATGAAAATGTATTGAAATGAGATCGTGGTAATGGCTGTACAACACTGTGAAAATACTAAAAATTACCTAATTCTACATTTTTAAAGGGTGAACTTTACGTTATGTGGATTGTATCTCAATTAAAAAAATTAATTCGAGAAGCTCACACACACTACTGAGTGGAAGAAGCCTCACAGGCACACGTGCTGTACGATTCCGCTGCCGTGGGACCCCCCAGCAGGTGCATCTAACCTACGGCCCGGAAAGTGCCAGCAGCACTGGGGAGTGGCTGCAAGCCTCATGAGGGAACTCTCCGCGACAGTGGTGATGGTCCCTCTCATTAGGTTGGGGTTACACGTGTGCACGCACCGGCTAAAATTTAGTGGGCGCACAGTGAAGATTTCCTTACATGTCAATTTTATATCAAAAGAGAAAACCAGACAGGCACTGAGCTCTGGTTTGTGACGGGCACACCAGCGCACTTTGGGGCAAGCGCACCGCCGTCTGCGGTCTCCTCTGCAGTGTCCCGGATGTGGTGGGCAGGGGGGCGGCTGCCATGGGACAGGCAAGTCCCATGGGCGTGGCAGACTGCAGGGGCAGTGCACATGGGTGCTCACGACCCTTCGTCCCCTTCCGCTGTGTGCGCGACAATGCCCACGCAACGTCGAGATAAAGCGCGCTCGTGCAAGTTACCGAGAGTTCCCAGGAGCAAGTGGCACAGCCGTCAGCCCTCACCCTCTGGGCAGAGGCGCGCCCACAACACAACTCCCAGCGTCTGCGTTTAGGAAAGCCGGGGCCTCATACTTACGACATCACTGGAGCTGGACTGTGTGGCAGAAGAGGAAGACACTGGACCTGATGAAGAGTTTGAAGAGTGTTTACTAAGAGATTCCGAAGTTTTACTTCTACATTTTCCAAGGGCTTCATTTTCTTCAGACAGATTATTATTACATTTATCTAACTGCTGAGTATCTACTATCAAGGTAACACCATTTCCTGAAAGAGTGGCAAAAGATTGGAAAACGTTTCTTCCCATCAGGCACTCACAACACAGAAAAGCCTCTAATGCTCAGGCAGGCAATCACTGACCACCTCTTACCGATGCACGCCGGCTCGGGCCTGTTCTGCAAGCCCCACTGCTTGGATATCCAATCTCTGTACGTGGCAACTTCGTCCGTTACTCTAATTATTCTACCTAATATGCTGCATGTGTTAAAAAAAAAAAAAAAAAAAAAAGAAAAAGAAGAAGAAGAAGAAGAAGGGGGTACATTAACTGGAAGATAAGAAACCACAAGCAATTTTGATGCAATGGGTTGATTTTCGTGAAACTTTTACCTCTCCGTTTCGTTGTTGGGATAGTACTTTGCTATGGGTGACACAGCATGACTCAACACAACGTAGGCATAATCAAAGGCCTGTTTCACTTGCATGGCCCCATATGAACTTCTTCCAACATCATTACCTGTGAAAGAATTGTACATATAAGATAGTGAGCTTGACCATGCTTAACATGAACTAAATGTTCGTGAGGCCCCTCCTAGGAAAGCAAGGGCAGTTGTTACCCACTGGAGTTGCACCCACAATCCGCCTGTCCATCATCCGTGTAACTCCCAGGCTCTGAGAGTGCAGGTCATGAAATAAGCAGGTTGTAACAGTGTATAAATTGCCTAAAAGTATTCTGACTCGACAGGGACTATCTCATACATAGTCAAGCCTGTTCTCTGCTAAGAGTGAAGTCAAGCTCCATTAGAAACACCTAGTTTTTATTTCTATTAGCTACATACATATCTCCACACTAAATTATGAGCTCCTAACAAGCAAGGACCATCTTGCTGAAAAATCTTTCTGTCTTTTACATAGAGGCGGCTCCTCGTGAACATTTCCTCAATGAATACACACAGGGAACTATTAATATTTATAAGACGGCTCAGTAAGCCAGAAATGACTGCACCCCTAACTCCCTTTCCTTAATTATTTTCAAAGTTCACACATTAAAGCAAATGACTACAGACATGTCCACTGAAGTCCAATAATGCAGAATCTAAACATTTTACAATTGTGTCAGCGAAAAATACTGCCCAGAAAAGCTAGGCTTCAAACAAGCAGACCTAACTCCAGGAAGGCATGGCAGCAATTCATTTTCTGTTCACTTTCAAGCCAACACAAAACTGGAAAATCACAGGGAGACTATGCAAAATTAGAGGAAAGGAGTCCAGAAGGAAAAGAAATTGTCTCTTTGAACCCTTTTGCTGGTCAATCTGAGCTATCTACTGTGCCCACTGCCTCTAAGGACTTCAGGATCGTCACGTCACAGCCCTAGCTGACAACTGGTTGCAATTGGGGGTAATGAGGACACAGGAAGGTTGTTAAACGAGATGCACACAAACCCACCCAAGTGGCTAATTCCTATTCTCCTCTGCCTTTGAGAGTCGAACAGGTCCTACTCCCAACTCCTGTGGAAGTATGCAAACTGTTTTCCTGGTATGTGTGTTTGCTTATAAGGTATTTTGATGGAAAAAGGAATGACTACAGTTAGAAGGTAATCCTTAATTTTTCACCTAAGGAGAGGTTCAAGTACAATATGGTGACTGACGATGCCCTTCCTGTGAACGCCCACATTTACCTAATGTCAATACCTGGTTGCAGAGGATCTTCAATGTAGAGCATGGATGGCCTGTAGCCATCTAGCATATTTTTCTGTACTTCATCTTTGGCCACATAGGAACCACCATCCTTTATCCGGATGCCAGTCTTTAAATAATTAAAGTGTCGTCCATATAATTCAAAAAATTCTATCAAGAGAACACCATAGTTTGTATTGGGGATGCAAGCATCTTCCCTGGGATGTAACTAGAAGCAGAAGGAAAAACAAAAACATTACATTGGGTTCTCCCTACACTATCAAGGTGGGGACGATAAAGGACAGCCTAACTTCTCTAAGGCACACGACCTCTCTGGGGTTTAGCACAGCAGTCAGCTGGTAGGGGGTAAGGGCGCTGCCTCATGTACAGACAGCACTGAAGCCCACGGCTGCAGAACCACGTGGGGGCTGTGGGGAGGGCTAAATGTGACAGCTGCCCCAGGATGCTGACAGGGAAGTCATTCTGACCCATTAGCAAAACCAGGCAGCTGGCAACACTACGTCACATAAATACACCCGTGACAACACTAAGACTTCTCACTCCTCGTACCCAAACAGCAGGTCTCTATTCCAGCTAAGCTTACAAGATCAGTTGCTCAGAAGATGTTCTTATTTTTGGCACTTCTACTACGATTTACACTTAGGGAAATCACATTATACCTCTGCAGGTTAAAATCTGCAGTGAAACATCTCAAAAATACTAGAACATTTGGGATTAAAAATCTTTCCTAGAGATTTTTAAATATGTATTTTCTAAATTATAAAACAGTACCTAGTTTAAAGTGACAAGTCACAAAGTAATCAAGAAAAGCATTGCAGTTAGAGCCTGATAGAAAGTTTTTCCAAAACGATTCCCCAACTAATTCATTTCTTTGAACTTCGGCATACGCTAGCATGAGGTAACCACACAACTTACCTGAAGGAAACTGACTGCCATTAAAAAGAGACTGTAAGAACCAATTCCACCTGTAAATACTTCATTAAGGTCCCTCTGCAGTAAGAACTGTTTCAATACTAAAACCAAGTATGGTAACACAGGGTATTTCTGAAAAAGAGAAAGAATAGTAGTTTCAATGAATTCTTTTACAAGTAATAGAAGCATTAACAGCATAATGGTCTCTAAGCATAAAGTGGTCCCCACATTACAAACTTTGGTAGAGATACTTAAGTTTCTCTTTTAAGAGCAAGCTATAAAAAAGTATGCCGTAAGTAGTGAAGGAATTTTCCCTGACATCTAAAATTTATAACATGTAGAAGTAACGGCACCCAAGCACCAACGACGGGACAGGCACACTAGTAACATGTACATGGATGACACTTGCTTAGGGCCATTCCTGTTGGGCACTCATTTCTAACAAATAACAGAAACAGGGCAGGACAAGGCCTCAGCCCCTGAAGCACTAAGGCAGTGAGGTTTTAAGAGTCATTTCTGTAGGCTGGTAATGCAGGGTCCTTCAGATGACTGTGCACAGCCCAGAGCAGGGCCAGCCCTGCCTGCTAGCCCCCATGTGGGCAGGTGAGCAGACACTGATCACCTTCCACGCTTCACAGAGGGCAGTGCGAGCACCTGGGCTGGCACACAGGGCAGTGCGAGGCCATCTTTCACCTGCACACACTTGGCCAGTGCTCTCCATAAGCCAGGCCTGAGGCTAGGAACGAAGCAGGCACCAGCATGAAGAAAGCAGCCTCAGTGGCCATGACCTGGGGGTGGCAGAATTGTTAGTGATTGCTGGTCTCTCCCTGACACAATGGACACATACTGCTCCCATACAAAAGAAAAAAGTATGTGCTTTTACAAATCATGTCAAAATAAAGACACATGAGAAGTAAAGACAAAAATACAGAGAAATAATTCTCAAACATTACGTTAAAGTCAGAAATAGATGCAGTATCTTTAAAGAATAACTGGGCAAATTTCCAACAGGTACCCTCTGCCCCAGAAATTCCACTCACAGGAATCTTCCCACAAACGTTTACAAGTGCAAAGAAAGACGCGGTGCTCTCCGAGCACTTCCTGCACGAGCAGAGCACACGGGGCCGCACCGCGGAAGCGCCGCCCGGGGCAGGCTGCAGCCGCATTCAGGCGACGACCGCATGGTCCGTGCAAAGAGCGAAGGAAACCGGCTCGTGCTGATGCCCCCAGAACCCTCCAAATATTCAGTTTAAAAACGAGTATAAGACAATGCACGTACAGGGTGCTATTCCTCTTGTTGAAAATTTCAAGAAGAGGATAAACAAGCCCCCCAAAATAAAAAATAAAGGTCGATAATACATAAAGGTGATCTAAGCCTGTAAGAAGTAAGGTGACTTGGCTTCTCACCATCCTTCCACATTGGTAAAAGTTTTTCACGCACAGTATTCTCAATTAAAGAACATTTCTTTTATGAGAAAAAGAAAATTTACACACACCCAATACCTCCAAAAAGAGTGAGATTAGGGATTGTATTTTTCTTTTTCTGCTTTTCTCTAGTCGGCACACTTACACAAGAACATAGTATGTGCACATGATAAAGTTGTCAAAATTTTGTCTTACTAAATAGGAAAAGGTAAACTCGCAGAGCTGCTAAAGAAAAAAACTGTGACTGGATAAAAAGCTATTCTACGTAAACCAGAGCAGTCATCATTTTTAGCTTGGGCGGGGGTGGGGGTGGGGAGGGTGACACATGAAATGGCCTGGACTGGTACTGACAAACTCGTCCCTGTCTCGGAAGAAAACGGAACAAGGAGAAACAGACTAAAGGCAGGACAAGATAAAGTCAGGGGTGCTGCGGGGACCGTGTGGGCAGTAACGCGGGAAGGGCTCCCTCGGGGAGGTTCTCGGCCTGAACTCCTGCAGGTTAAAAGCAGGACAGCTTCCCTTCAGCTCTCACCGCCCTAAGGGCAGAGGGGTTCTTCAAAGGCTTCAGCAACCTTTAATTCTCACTTGGTCACATTGTAAATTACTAGTTAGGACTGAGCAGAGTCACAGAAAGTAAAACCACTGCACGCAAAAGCAGCAGTTGTCAGCG
The DNA here is from genome assembly GCA_004026885.1 of Lyroderma lyra. Classification (NCBI taxonomy): domain Eukaryota; kingdom Metazoa; phylum Chordata; class Mammalia; order Chiroptera; family Megadermatidae; genus Lyroderma; species Lyroderma lyra. Next base: position 51,800 of record PVJL010004403.1, read on the forward strand.
ACATACACATAAAATAGTTTAGCAAAGTACATCCACACACCACCGTGACAGAATCTCAAAACCAAACTCCATTTCTAACAGTGTCGCTGAACACACACTGTACACCCTCTGACCTTGGTGAAGTCTTTGATGAGGTCAGCTGCTCTCACGCCATTCTGAACGTTGAAGCTGATATCAACTTTCACTTCAGTAAAAGAATCTGTTAGTTTAATAATAGGTACCTGGATGGAGAGAAAAGGTAAAATTAAAATACTTTAACCAAATTAAATGACAAAATCAGGGATGGAGGGTGACCAGACTGGAGGGCCGCAGCTCCTCACGAGGACATGAAAACACTGAGTGAAGGTCTGAAAACTACTCTCTACAGTTGGCCTGGCCTTATAGATACTTTCCATGACATATTTAGCATTCAACCTCATACAGTATCATTTCTATCAGTTGCAGATTTTAAAATCAGGTAACAAAAACATTTTTCGACATTATATACTTTGGAGAAGTTTCTAATACAATGTAACATCAAGAATTGTGACTGTCGGGCACATCACCAAACTGCCCCTGAGAAGAACACTGCTGGGATCCTAAATCACACACACCACCCACTGACATGACTGGTCAGTTTGCAGAGCCCCCAAACGACCTAACAAGAGAAGATAAAACATAAGACTTATGCCCAAATAAAAAAGTGACAGAATGGTTTATATAGGATATTAGGAATTCTTTTTTTTTTTTTTAAAGACAAGTCTATTTGCAGCATGCGTTAGAGACCTCAGACCAGCAAACTCTGTACACAGGACTGGGCTTCCAAATGAACAGCTTTTTAGGAGAAATAATACGAGGTTTTTGCTCCAAGAAAACATAACATATAAAAATTCAAACTTCTAAAATAGATATATTTTGGGCTCCCATGCAAGTTCTTTAATGACCATTGTAGGCGTAAAGTATGACCTGGTGCACAAAATTTCAATTACAGACAAGGTGTCAAGGGCACCAACCAAGATGGAGAAGAAGAGCAATCGTCATGTCAATACAGACTGTTTCGTGGCCAGCCATTTTTTAATACTTTTTTATGTTAAAAAACGTCTAGAGTATTATGAACAATAATACAGAGTATTATTTGTTAAAGAAACATGGAACCAGAACAAGTTCATGTGTTTCAGAAACAAGATTTGTTATGTACGGGCACTGTGATCACCAATAAAAGCAGCATTCACTCGCGGTCCCACTGTGTGCACCGACATTAGATTTTCATTTGTGAGTTTCATGCACAAGTAACTAGAGACTTTAAGATGAAATGCTGCTGAAAACTCACAGTTGCTTTGTCTAGAACTTTCACCGAATCCTCATCAGCAACTTTATGTTTCCGAAGAGCTTCTTCCAGGGTCCAGAGGGGCAGGTTCTCCCACTTCCCAAACACCACCAGGTCGATGTCACTGAACACAGAACACACGCCCAAAATTGGTTCGAAGAAGCAAGAAACTGTCCTTGTTTTAATTAAAACCAAGCTTACAGACTTCAAACCAGTGTGATGAAAGCCCACGTACCACCCTGCCCTGCGAAGACAGACTGTGTTGGGGTGACAGCTTTTCCGAGGTGAAGGGGGTTGGAGATTTTAACACCCTCCTCTTCCTAGTCTTTTCACACAAGCCAGGCCTCAGGAAATGGGGACGATTTTGAAAGAAGTAAAACCTCAAAAACTACCAGTTTACGCTTCCTGTTCATAAAGGTGTCTGGTCCTAAAAAAACTGCAGACTTTCAATGTGGATAACAACACTCTCTTAGACTATTCAGTGTAAAAAGCAAGATGCAGACCGTGTATCTTGTATGCCACCATCTGTGTAAAAGGGCAAGGAAACACAGTGCACACTCATTTCCTTTTACACGCGCGGCCTGCCTCTGGAAGGCTGTGCCAGAAACCACAACCCTGCTCCTCCAAGGACAGAAACTGGGGACACAGATCGGATCCAGACTTTTCACTGTGATTATTCTTGTGCCCTTTTCAAATCTGAATTATGTGAATGTACTACCTAGTCATAAAACTTAATTAAATTTTTTAGAAAGAATGACTCAGGATTTTGCTAACGCTCAGAACCTAAATAAGGAAAAATATTAAAGAACTCAACTGAATATTTTATGGCTTTTCCAGGCTTAGGACAGCAATGGGAAGAATGGAAATTGCTAGGATCCATCTGCTTAAACGTATTTTAAGTTTGGGTAAGGAAGACAAAATCAAGCTCAAATCCGAAAATAGGGTGGATACATACAGTTAATCATACTGTAATGTGCCCTTACAAACTTGTTATCAGGGTAGATCTCATGTTAAGTGTTCTTACCACAATAAAACAAAAACAAAATCATGATGAAATGTTTTTCCTTCATGAAGATCGTAGCCTCTCAATTTGTAGAGAACAGGCACTCACCTCTCAGGGAAGCCTTACCATCCTACAAGAGGGCCTGTGGGCTGGGGGTGGGGGGGCCAAGACAGCCCTCATTTGAGAGACTGAAGTCAACAAGGGGCCTGGAAAGACCAAGACCTTTCTAAGGAAGAGTCTGTACCCTGACTTTCTGGGTCAGGATGCTGGAACAGTGGCTGGCCTTCTTGAGTGTGCACAGTTCTGTGGTACAATCAAGTGCTTCTCCGGGGCGTCACACTGACATCTGCACTGGTGGGTCAGCTAGGGGCTGGATGTTCTCTGCAGGGCAGTCAGTCTACTGCTAAAAAGGGCAACTGCTTCCACGGCAACAGGCCCCCATCTGAGATGATACCAGTCTCTGAGCCCCCTGTTTGATCAGATGACCTGAAGTGACAGTCTACCTCAAGGTAATTCAACGAAAATACAGGCGAGTGAATTTCGGCTTCATAAATCTGGTTTCTTTCTACTCTTCTTTCATATTGCACTGCTGAAATAAATGCACTGGAAAAATGCACAACCCCTGAGGAGTTTCATAAATATACTAACCTAGTAGGTAAATACAGGCCAGTTTTGAAACTCCCAAATATCTGGACCTGAAATAGAAACAATTATTACATTAAGAGGTGTCAGACAAGAGGCGACCATGCTATGGTGAAATGCTGGTTTCCACTGCCCTCTACTGGCACTCTGTAGTACTGCAAGAGCACTTTTTACACCGCCCATGCTTTCGCGAGGCAGACATTCGGAACCGGGTTTAAACGTACTGGGTTCAAACACAAAACATGCAGACTAAAACAGAAAACTACCAAGAGTCATACTCAGGTACTTAGGTGACTAATGTTCCCGTCTGATCACAAAGCCTTAATTTTGTTCTCCAAGTAGGCGTCACCTCACAGATGATGGAAGTAGCATGAGACCCCACAGGGAATACCCTCATGGTGGTCCTGTGCACTGTGGCCTCCACTCAGCATAGGCCAGGAGCACCTCACCCGTCACAATAATCAAAACCATCTTCGATAAAGCCAAATGCCTCCTGGCAGGCAAACACCCCTAGTTGAGAGCCACTGGGTTAGATTACACAGGAGAAACAACGTGGTATATAGCAGCTGCTCAGTAAAACAATGCCAGTGTCCTCCCCTCTCCCCTTCACCTACAGGATCTGATTTGAGGCTTCTCTGTTTTACCAACTGAAACATCCCGGCTTCCCCTTCACCACCCAACCGAGTCAGGACAAGTCCTGCAGCACAGTGATGGAGTCCACGTTACTCCTTACAATGCACACGATTGCACAACAGACCCTCAAGGGAGGCTGAAGAGAACTGTCGGCCTTTAAACTTCCATTGCACCGTAACGCGGCAAATGCACAGCTGCACGAAAGGACTGAAGCGACCCCCGACGCACACTCTCCACCTGCGGACCGGGGTGCCCCCCAACCCCCCCGGTACCCCGACAGGCACTCACGTCAGCGCTGGGCCAGAGCTCCTTGATCACACTCTCGATCCTGTTCACCACCTCCATCCGCATCTTCTCCTCCTCTGGTCTTGGAGACATGTATTCATAAAAATCACTGATCTCTTCATGCAGACTGAAAACAAAAGCAACCAGGTTTATATGGGCAGGGCCAAGGGAACGGAAACATCCTGAATCTCACTTAATTAAGTCTTCTGAGATAACACAGCTGGTGTGCACTCACAGATTTCTGCTTCCACTTTAGTGTCACAGATCACGCTGAGCTAAGACACAGAATGCAAAAGCGCCAGGCCAAGGAGGTAAGCGGGAAGGCTCTGAAGTCTCTCGGAAGTGCACTGGCATTTACGCCCCTGTGCAGACCCTGCTGGCTGGACGCCTGGCCTCTGCCTTCCCACTTCTGCTCCAGCGGTCACAGCACGAGGAGACATGGAATCCAGGGGATACAGGCCTGACCCGCCCACCCCTCTGTACTCCACTCCTCACAGGAGCAATAGCACATCTCTCACACTGTGAGCAAAGTGACAAATGGCCAGGCCAGCCAGTGAACACCAGGAGGGACCTGAAAGAATGTCTGGTTGACGAGACTCCAGGGAGAAGATGCAAGGCACCCAGGAAGCACCAAGCGCAGAGGGGACAGTGGGCGGGGCCCTGACGACAGCAGGTTGTGGGCACAGGCTAGAAGTTGAGGTGTTCCCCTACAGTAACAGGAAACCATGTACATACATACGTGTGTACATATGCATGTGTGTATGTATGAATGCATGCATGTACATATGCATGTCAGTATGTATATGTTTTTGAATTTTTAGGAGAGTTCGTTTGAGCCCAACTGACGACACATGCCAGGGAGCAAGCTTTCAAATGCTCTGTAGAAGGAGTCTGGCAGCTTCAGGGGATCATGTACTTAAACACTTCTGAGAAGAACCAGGGAAAGACGGACTTCGAAAATGGAGCATTTTAAGATTCACCTGGTGACCGGACCAACGGTGGAGCGGCAGAGACAAGAATGGGTGCAGAGAGAAGAGCACCTATGTTACTGCAGCTGTGGAAGGCAGACCCAGCGGAAGGCCTAGAAGATGGTGGCGGGAAAGGATCAGGCTCCAGAAACATCTCACTCAGGCCCAAGGGCCAGGCTGCAGGTGGAAAGCCATGACCAGCAATGGAAAGAGAGGAAGGAGGACGCCCACAGAGGCTCAGCCTGAGGAGCGGGGGCCGGCAGTGGAGGGAGGGAAGGGGACCTAAGCAGGCTGGCTGATGAGCTGAGTGCAGCCCAAGGTACCGCGGGACGGGGGAAGGGCAGGCAGCGCTCCTTGAGGCGCTACCTGTGCGAGGCGCTACCTGTGCGAGGCGCTACCTGTGCGAGGGGCTGGGGAGTGTGACCTGGAAGGAAATCCGTTCAGCGCACGCGGAGTGCCGACCGCGCCTCCAGGTAGCTGGAGGTGAGGCCGTCTCAGTCTAGCAGGCCAGAAGGAGGGTGCCCACAGCTACGGGTGCCCAGGGCCGTGGGTGCACCAGGGGTGGTGGGAGCGTTACTTCACTTACACGTCAGTAATGCTGTCTGAAAACACACCCCTTCTTTTCACCCCCCCAGGAATATCTCTGTGAGGGACCAGGGACAGTCACCACAACATTATTTGGAACACGAAAAAGTCAGAAACGGCCTCCAGGTCCACCAATGGGATCCAGTTAAATGCCCAAGGGGCACTTGCTGGTCCCCCCTTAAATGACAGCTGCTGACCCACCACACAAAACAAAGCAGGGCATATGAGCCGACAGAACGATCTAAGATTTGTTAGGTTTAAATGAAAAGCTCAACGTATTTAACGGGGGTCCCTTACATGTGCACTAAAAAGACACACACACACACACACACACGCACGCACACTGCGTGTCCACCTGCATTACATGTTTGCTGGAAGAACTGCTGACAGCGATTACCTTGGGGACAGGCAGGCCAGGAGAGCGGGGGAGACTTTGTCATGTTTAATTCCATATCACTGGGTACTGTAATTTTTTAAAAAACCACCAGTGGGTATTTGTTTATCTGTTCTTCTAACTGGAGTTATTATATGTTTGGAGAGATTACATGCCATTTGTCATGTTCTTTGTATGTTTCCATGTGAAAAGTGTGTGTGTGTGTGTGCGTGTGTGGTATTTCCCACCACCCCACAGAACAGGGTCTACATGCCATACTGTTCACAGTACTTAAACCTGGTGAGTGCATCTGGGGGTAGGGGGGTCACATTTTTTAAAAAATGCACACATATTAACTGCCATTGTATATGTTTATAAATGAGATCTTTATAACAAGGGAAAATACTCATTAAAATAAACTAATACTTAAAGGAGAAAGAACTGAGTTTCTCTAACAATCTAGGCCTTACAGACTGAGAGGTTATACACCAGGCAGCCAGAGACCTAAGCCACCAGAGAAGGCAGGCAGTGGTCAGCCTGTGGGCAGCACTGACCCCTGGGAAGACACTACGTGACTGACACAGTGTGGGCAGCAAGTTGCTGGTGTCTGACTCACCCTTTCTAGGGATGCGCAGCCTTAGATGCCTCTGTGCATGCCACACACATTTCTGGAAGAACACAGTAAAAACTGCTGGCAGTTATGTCCTCTGGTGAGCGGGACTGAGGTCTGTCTGAGGAGCACAGACTTACACTCTTCCGTGCTATCTGATTTTTCTCAGATGCATGCAAGCACCAAGAGACAAGTGACAGCACTAGCCCAAGGGTGAGCCTAGTGCAATCTGAATGACATCTTTAGGAGGCTCCAGAATTTTTTTTTTTACAAAGAAATTCATTCTCTCTCTCTCTCTCTCTCTCACACACACACACACACAAAACCTGTGTCATCAGCTGCCAGCTAGACACCTCTACCCAGATACCACCTCAAACTCAGTAAGTCCAAAACAAAATTCCGTACCTTTCTCTGAAACCTGCTCCTTCTCCTTGCATTTCCCTCCCTGAGTTACTGGTCCCTCAAATGGAAACTCTGGTGTCTTCCCCAGCTCACCCTTCTTCCTCATCCTCTGGAGTTAACAGGTCTCCAAATCCTGTCCCTTCTCCCCACCCTCCAAAAAACAAAACCAAAACCAACCCAAACACCCACTTCCTTGTAAAGACCCTGCCATGACTTAGATTCTAGTCCTTTCTCTCTCTGCAGACACTGTGGCGGCCTCCAGACTGGTCTCCCTGACCTTAGCTTCTCCCTCTAGGCCATGTTTCTTGTGGTCACCGGGGCCCCCTTTCTCAACCTACGTGCGTCACTTCCAAACTCCTTACCGAGTGCCGCCTGCTGCCCCCGGCCGGAGCAGCCACACAGAGCTGCGCCCTTGCACAGGCAGGCCCTGCGCCTGGAACCCTTCCTGCTCAACCTTCCAGAGAGCAAATGTGCCTGCCCCAGGGGGCGTCCCAAAAGCAGAAGGGGTTCGGTCCTCCCTGGTGGCGCGTCCCTCTCCAGCCCTGGCCAGCCTCTTGCCTCGCGGTCAATCACAGCGGACTACCCACCTGCAGGCTCTCCATTCACACTCAGCTCCGAGTCCCCAGACCCAGGACACGGCACAGAGAAGCCCTTCTGGAGGAAGGGTTGTGCACACTCATGTCCATGCAGCCCTAACAGGGCGAGGACGTGCCTCGGCACCAAGACGCAGGGAGATGGATTCACACATGGTGAGGGGACAGGTGACAACAGTACCAGAAGGAGGGCAGTTCAGCCCAAGAATGATGGACATCTCTTAGAGTTAAGGCAATCCCACTTCTCAGAGTGCACCTCGGGAGTCCGTCTGCATGTGCACACAGATGTGACATAAAGGAATACCCATAGTGGGCGTGTCATTTCTGAGCTAAGTATGTCAGGAATGGAATACCTATTACCTTTGCACTGTAAAGTCTGCACAACACATCTATGTTCCTACAGTATTAATAAGGATGCGGCAAGGTCATCTGAAAAAAGCCATGCCGAACTCATGAGGAAGAGTACCAGTATCAAAGCTAAAAGGAAAAAGAAATGTATTCACACCCCCAAATTCTCACTAAATCCTAAGATTTAAAAAGAACAAGGGAGAGACAGAAAGTATGGATGGCGACGTCAAATGATTTAAAAGGAAAAGGAGTCCGTACATCTTACTTTTGCAAGCTTTGCAGGCATTTGAAACTGCCATCCATCGTTGAAGAGTATCATTTTCTATGTCAACCCCTCCTTGGTTAGGACATGGATACTTGCCTCTGTGTCCTACATTATAAAGTTTTCTTTTTTTTCTCCTTTTAAGAGGTGCTCATACCTGCCTCCCTAGAAATTAGAGCATTCCTTTTAAATGCCATTGTCTGTTGCTCTCAATTTCCAGACCACAGTTTTATTAGGCCAGTGTTTCAGAAGGATGGTTTCACCATATGATCTGCTCCATCCCTTCCCCCTTCACTGCTGTGAAGACAGATGAAAGCAGTCTGACTTTTCCCCGCAGCCTCACTCTGCCCCCCCAACCCTGCCACTACTCCTGAGCACTTCCGATGTAAAGGAGAGAGAAGAGGAAACAGACTGCTGTCTGTGAGAGTTGCTCTAATTCTAGTCATTAATCCCTTCCCCTTCCAGCAAAGATTCTGGATTTCCCAACCACGCTGAGTGGAACTAATCAAACCTGGATACAGTTGGGAATCTCAAAGAATAATTGATAGTATTCTCCAACTAAGGCCAAATATCTTGAAATAAAAGCTTAGTTAATACACTTATTCCCTAAGTGGGAGGTCCTCAAATATTTGCTCAGTGAAAAAAACAAATAAACAAGCCTGAATCTTTCCTTATCGACAAGGTCCAAATGCCGGTAAGTACAGTTGATTCACAGAAGTGTGTTATATTTTTAACTCTAACTCACACAATGCTACTACCAAAACTGTATTTGCTACTTACTCTGTACTGACTTGCTTACTGACTTTCAGTGGAGGGGCTGGAGCTTGAGAGCAGACACTGCCTTACAAACACACAAGCACCTGTACTGGCTCCCCCCATTCCGAGAACAGGTAGAAGGGGCAGAGGCCCCACACAGGGCACCTTGCTTTCAAAAACAGCTGCGCACAGAAACCCAGATACCCAAAACGTAGTCGAGGTGATTATGTGCTTATTAAATAATTTGTATCAAATAAGGTAAACCCCTGCCATGTATTTAAAATGTTTTAACTAATGATAATAACCTCGGATAATGGAACTGAGAACAAGGCTAACCATGGAGAATGACTTTCATAATTTACTGGGGGTTTTTTCCTGTACTTTTGAGTGCTTTTGGACAAGTGCTGGTATGGTTTACAGAGTTTTTTAAAAGCTTAAGTGGAAAAAAAAACAAAAACAGGTAGATTCACAAAAAATTCATTTGCACATACTCCAAAAACACAGTGCATGTAAACCTAGATGGACTGTAAGTGGTTCTATATTCTTCCAAAACAAACTCTGAAAGAAATATGGAAAGTTACAGCTGTTTGGAAAACCACACAGGAAAGAAAGGACAAACGAAACTCACCTATAGCTCCACCCCCTAACCAGCAGCCAACAGCCAGCGGTGACTGTGCCAGACACACACGAACGCAACGCCATCGTGGGCCGCTCGACCCTGTGCGCCGCTGGACAGCGGCGGAAACACAGTGGCTACCTCATGGTCACTGTGCGTGTCATCTGATGCGACAAGAATGAATCGTTAATGGCTGTATATATTCTAGCATACGAGCATACCATAATTTATTCTCCCAATCCCCGATTCATCACCGAGCAGTTAGGCCGCTTCCCATTTTTCACTACGTAACGCTATGACGCTATCGCTGCATGTACGTCTGGCACCAGCTCTCGTTTTCCTCTTAAGATCAATTCTTAGACATGAAACCCCTTGGTAAAAAGGTGTGCACAGTTACTACTTTTGAAGATTACTCCCAGCATGGGTGCTGATCAGTCTTCCACCGAAATGCAAGAGGGTCCTTGCCCAACGCCCACAGCAGGGAAGATTGTTTTGTTTGTATTCGATTCCTGACAAGGTTAGAAATGTACCTATGTTTACTGGACATTTGTATTCTATCTTTTCAACTCATTTCAATAAGCTATTGGATGGAATTAGCATAGTAGTTTAAAGAGTGTGAGCTGGGACCGAACCTGTGTCCCCACTCTCCAGGCACCTTTACCACCTGTGACGTGCAGACAAGAGGCCCTATGCTGCAGGGTTTCTGCAGGGATCAAGCAGAAGTATGGGAAGGGCTTACTTAGCACTGGGCTTACTGCTTAGTTATTAGCAAATGGCGTACCTTCAATAAATACCATTAGTTATTAGAAACCAGTTCTCATGATACAGCAACCTTCTAAAGACTCCCACTAAATTTATCCTTAATCTCTGAAAACGGTTTAAAGTTTTTAAGACCTAAGTACAAAGTAAAAGATCCATAAGATAGCCTTCCCAATGAAAATACATGGGCATTTTATACATACACATTTTGGGGGACATACTGTGAATGCTTTGATCACATTTAAAGAGGGCCTGCAATGATCATAAACCTCTTAGTCTTTACTAATAGAAAATGAAATACATAAGCACTGCCAAACTTTCTTCTCTGGCTGCAATGACTTTAATCCTGATAAGAATAAAATAAGAGGGCAACAAGGTGCCATGCTGCTACAGCAGACATAACTTAAAGCCTTCCTCCGGTTCTCCTGCTGCCAGGCCCGGTCTGTCCGGCATCAGGCGGGCTCCACGCTTTGCTGTTACATTCTCACCACATTGTCCGGACACCGTCGCCTCTCTTTCAGCTTCTACTCCGCTTAACATGGACATTAAAGGAAAGTAAACTCCCCAAGAGCTTAAGGGCTTCTCTAGCGTTCTGGTGCTGAGCTTCGAGAGCTACGTTGATGGGACAGGAGTGCCCTTGAGAGGGGCCTTGCCCTGACAAAGCGTCTCCCTTCCGCACGGTACTTGGTGTGTTTTCAACCAATCCCCGAACTCAATCACCCACAATAATTCTGAGAGGCAGACCAGGTAAAGTCACTTCCTAACAAAAAGATTTTTGTTTTTAATGGGGAATCACTGACTTCCCTAAGATCATACAGAAAATCAACAGCAGAACCAAATCTGACAAAACAGATCTCACTTGAACACACCAACCATTAGGATCACAGAGGTAAAATGATCTTCAAACCCCAGCTAAGACGTTTCTAGCTGAGTGACCTTTCCATAGTCTCAGAGCTGGGTCTGCAAACAGGGCGCAAGTGCCCATTCAGCACCTGTGCGAGGCCCCAGACCCCGCCTAGTATCTGGGACACCTTAGGATCCCCACTGACCCTCAGGTTCAGCTGCCTCGGGTCTTCATGAGCTTACACAGATGAGAGGGTGTGATGAGTCACTTCTCTAAGACAGGTCACCAAAATAACACGTTTACACACATCCCATCTGAGATTCCTGGGTCTTCTGTGGTTCTGAGTCTACTGCTCCGCTCCACAGTCTGACTCCCCGAGCCCTTGGCCCTTTGCCTGGATGAAAAGGCTAACTCCACAGTATTTTAATAAATAACCCAGGTATCAGAGAGGTCCCACACCACCTCTAATGTCCACTAATTCCTCCAGACCAGAGGTCAACAACCCACACCGCAGGCCAAAACCAGCACACAGCCCACACGGTAAGAATGTTTTTACATTTTTAAATGGTTGCAATCAAAAGAAGGACAATATTCTGAGATAAGTTTAAGTTATACGCAATTCAAATTACAGGGGGCATACACAGCGTTTTATTGGAATGTAGCCATGCTCGGTCATTTATACAGTCAACGGCTGCTTTCGTGAATTGTGACAACAAAGGTGAGTAGTTGAGACAGGAACAGTAGAGCCAACAAAGCTTGAAATATTTATAGAAAAAGTTTGCTGACCCCTGCTCTACAAGTAGGCTCCACAATATGTCCAAGAGTAACTTGATAGTTCAAGTCTGCCAAATCACACATGGATTCTGGACACTGTTTGTATATTATGTTTATCAGAAATATTTCATCCTGGAAATAGAGTAGGGTGTTACTTCACTTCATACATAGACTGTAAGAGTCTGACTTTAGGTGCTCCGTAGAGGGTCACACTAATAAGAAATGTACTACGCACTGGAGAACTTGACCTGAGCAGGAAGGGCCTCTTCCCAACAGGGTACAACCCAGGGTCTCAGTGCAGGTCTTAGCCATTTGCCCCCAGACCCATCTGAAGAGGTAAGAGGTTCTTTCCTCCAACAAACATTAGGAAAAACTTACCTTCACGTAGAAACAAATGTCAAAGGCATTTATAATCAAAGGAATATGAGGAGTCTTTCTTCACTGCTTTATCTCACCTGAACTTGCTTCCAATATTTTAAAATCAAATGGGCAGTCTAATACTTTAAATAGGAATAACTTAATTAAGAATTTAACAGTGAGAAGAAGATACAGTAAACAAGGGTCATATTAACCACATGAAATGAAACTAATGTCGTAAAAGCCACTTGACAGATTTTGGCAGTGAAATTATTCTTAAACACATACATTATGATCTAAGATTAAGATGATCTAAACCAGTGGCATCCAACCTTTTGGCTTCCCTGGGCCACACTGGAAGAACTGTCTTGGGCCACACATAAAATACACTAAAATTAACGACAATTGAAGGGCTAAAGAAAAAAAAAAGGTTGCAAAAAAAATCTCATCATGTCTTAAGACTTTGTATTGGGCCGCGTTCAAAGCCACCCTGGGCATCAGGTTGGACATGCATGATCTAAACTTTTATTTTGGTTGTATTCAAGGGAAAAAAACCAATAAGAGATAATCACTAAAAATTCGCAATAAGAAAAACTGAAGTTACAATAGGAATAACTGAAGTTAATTCAATTAAGAACAGAGGTGGCCCACTAGCTAAAGGCAAGAATGCCCTATAAATGGTTACTAAAAAAGAATAGCAAAACACGCTCCTCCTGTTAAACTTGAATGTCAGCCTTTCAACTTCATTGTTTAAACTTGAGGGAAAAACTGAATTTAAAAGCAGCCAAGGAAATAAAGTAGTTGGTCAAACGCTGAGAAATGTGTCTCACACTGAGTCTGTGGATAGGTCTCCGAGTCTATACGTTGTCCCTGAGAATGCTCCAATTGTGTGTTTTCGTTTCAGCATTACTCTAAAAACGTGAGCCAAGCCTGTTCCGGATCGCCCACACGCTTCCCTGCAAACAGTGGATGTCCCGGCCCCCGTGTGCGCTGTGCTCGCCATCAGGCTAAAGGCCAGACAACAGGATTCTCACTGGTCCGTACAAACAGTCAAGAACAGAGTAAGACCTGATCCGGGTATAACACACCCATGTCAGCTAAGGTCAAAGGCACCTCTGCCACACTTCACGGTCTTCAAAAAGGAGAAAAGTGGGCGGGAACTGAGTGGGTACCTGGCCAAGTGATGAAAGCTTCCAAGTGCAACCCCCAATGCCGGTCACACTGGGAGGGGCAGTCTGATGTGAGAGAAACAGCATCTGTCCCATAAAATGAACTTCCATTTTATTGGTTTTGTCATATTATCTATATTTAATTTGTTAATCTGTTTTGTTTCTATAATCTTTCACACATATAAAATTTATACGTGGAGAGTAACTGCTAATAGATACGAGGTTTCTTTTTTCAGGGTGATGAAAATGTTCTAAAACGTATTCTGGTGATGGCTACACAATTCTATGAATATATAAAAACCATCTCAACTGTACACTTTAAGTGGGTGGATTATACGGAGTGTGAACTGTATCTCAGTAAGGCTATTATCGGGGGAAAAGATAGGACAGGCTGCCCTTACAGCCCTAAAAGCATTCTGTCTTAACTTGTATGTTACCACAAAGCAAAAGAAGAGGAAGAGGAGAGTCTACAAGTCAATAAAAAGAAGACTCGTACATCCAGATAATGAATGACTTACACAAACCCCAAACGAACTGACATTTCAGTTAGCGCGGCCTAGGATAATAAGTAAATTGTTACCCTTTTTGAAATACTGAAAACACTAGCAGACAACATTACGTTAGGACCCAAAGGGGGCCTGGGGATCCTGGTCACCACTCACCTGAGGCTTTACTAAGAGCTTTGAGTGTAAAAACCACCTCATGCTGGTATCCCCATAGCTTCTCACATGTCACCAGGCATGCACGTATCTGCACCTGCCCGGCTCAGCCGCCTCCTGGGCACTGCTGGTTTCACAGGTCAACCTTCAGGCATCCACAGAAGGTCACCAAAAACCTCTTTCACCATTAACTTCCTCATCACTGAGCACATAGTACATATCCTTCACTGCCCAGTACTTAGGGAGCCTTGTCTCATTCACGGAAGAGGTTATGCAGATCTGAACAACTCCTCAGCACTCTCCTCCCTTGGAAGAGGCAGCCACCTGCTTCTGGGACTGCTGCATCGTTCACCTTACTGTGTTCCTGGGCACACGATAATGGCCAAGGACAAACAGCCAGTGTTCTAATTCAGTGGTGCCACGTCCACTATTGCTGATAAGAAAGTGATAAGCATGAGAAAAATTAAAGCACTACCACACTAGTGAAATTTCAAAGTAGAATGACATTATAACTAACACATTCACACGTATCTCAAAACACAAACACATGCACAAACCCACGGGGCAAAAACCACTGTACCAAGACAAAAATAAACAAAATGATAAAACCTAGAGGACCCTGGGGAGTACTCAGAAAAGTGGGAACAGTTGCCCTCATCTGCTGTTAACCCTCACAGTCTTTCTGGAAATATGCAATAAACCAGCAATCTTACTTAGAGGAACACAGATGGAGAAGCTAGTTGAAAAGTAAACAACACTTTGTGTAAGTATACTTTTAGCACTTTATTCACAGTAGAAAGCAAAAGCAACTTAGCTGTCCAACAATAGGGGAGTGCTTAAGTAAACCATGGTGTGTCGAAAGAGGAAAATGTATCTCTCCCTTCCAAAGCTGCATTTGGAGACTATGGAAACACATGCAGGGAACGACCATGCAAAATGTAAACGACTGGAAGCATTAAGACCTTCCATGTTGATGAAAATTATTTTTAAGAATGCATCTTTTACAGTGACACAAATAAGAGTTTATACAGACTAATGCATATTATAATGAAGAGCTTTGAGATGGCATGTTGTTATTTTATGGTCAAGGTGATCCAATATACAAGAAACATTATTAAATACACAACCTAAAGTTTCTAACACTATTATGAAAAGCAACCACCAAAGAAAATGCAGAACACATCCAATTCTCTTAATATTTCTTGCTGTTGACACAATTATTCTGGCAACCATTATCTGTTAATCATCTTCACATCACTAACCTAATTCAGCACTTTTTTCTAAATGTTTCCCCAGTCAGCACCCAGCATGCTGGCACTGGGCAAGCAGACCTTCAGGGTCTGCATAGCAAACCCAGAACACTGCTCAAACGTATTTTTGATGATTACAAACAAAAACTGACATATGCTCTGCTACTGTGTGTTTTTGCTAAATATTTGAAGTCCAGCAAATCCTCCTGACTCCCCTCTCAACTCCATCACCTCGGCACAGCCTGGCTGGTGGATCGTTCAGCATTTAACTACTACAACCCTGCCCCCACAACCACAGCACATACGCACACAGACACGTACAAGAACGTTCCCTGTAGCCCTGAACAGGCAACAGTGGAAACAAACTTTGTGTTCATCAATAGGAAAATGGCTTAAAAGACAGTTGAATTCTGCATAGCACTTAAACCGACATGAAAATGTTTCCAAGACCCACTGGGAAAAGCAAAAGTTACAAAATAATGTGCATTTTCTGTGGTCAGTCTACCTGGTAGGAAAATTTTGGGGAGGATCCCCAGCACACGGGAGATGATCACCATCTCCCAGGAAGGGGCTAGGGCTAGAATGGTCACGTGACTTTCCTGTGACACTCTTAAGCTTTTTCAGAAGCAGAATAAACTCCTGCCTTAATTACATAACTAAAATTTAAGAAAAATCTCTGGATCGCAAGTTGCATGTGATTTATATAGTATCCCGTTAAAGAAATTCAAATCTATATGAACGCAGGAATGTAATTGATAAAGGGCAAGGAAGGCACACTGCCTTCACATTTAAATACACAAACACACTTCCCTCGTACTTCTCCAATACAAATATTCCTCCTTGATTAAAAACAAACCCAAACCCCTTTGCTGTCCCAAAAAGAAAACACTTTTAGTACAAGACCAAATTTTTAAAAATCTTACATATCATCTCAAAATTCCTTAATAAGCATTTTCACTTTTAATCCAAAAAAGCAATAGTGTTCCAAGGCCTGGGCCAAACTTCACTTCATTAAAATGATGTCTGCTGCCCACATAACTATTTTGAAGCTGTTTCATTCGCTGGGTCTGGTTTTAATTAATACAGAGGAGTTAACGGGGAGGCAGAGCCATTCCCTCCCGAATGGAACCCGAGAGGGCTCCAGCACTCGTCTCCCTCCCTGGTGAGGAGTCCGCCAAGGTCCGAGGGCTCCAAGCTCCTAGGGGACTGTGATAATCGGCAAGGTTTGGGCACCAAGCTACAGAAGATAGTTTAAGCAGTACCTCTCCACCTGGGCTGCGGGTGATGATTGTTTTTTAAAATATGCGAGAGCGAGCACCCTCTACCGAACTATTAAATAGGAGTATCCGAGGAGCAGCCTCCAGTTGTCAGAACTGTCTTTTTAACTTCTTCGGACTGAGAACCCTGCTTTGAAGGAATCCGTTTAAGAGTCCCCTTATCAAGCTCATTAAGCAGACCACCACTGCCTGCAAGGGCTGTGGCACACCCAGAGGCATGCTACGGGGGCAGGCGAACACCCACCCCTGGGTGTATGAAAAGATGTTTGTCCTATTAATAAAAATTTTGAAGTAAAAAGAGTATATCCACAATAGTCTGGAGCTCTTCTCCCAAAGAAGAGAACAATCTTAGGGTAAAAACCAGTTCTACCTTCTGGCCTCCAGGTTGTGAGAGAGTAAATTTCAATTGTTCAAAAGAAATTCTTTTTATTTATTTTTTTCCATTGAGGTATAATTGACATACGTTGTATTAGCTTCAGGTGTACAATATAATGATCACAATCCTCTAGTTAGCATCTGTCACCATACATAGCCTTTTTGCTTTTGATGAGGATTTTTAAGATTTACTCGCTTAGCAACTTTCAAATATGCAATTATTTCAAATATGCAAGTATTATTAACTCTAGATGCCATGCTGTAATTACACCCCCAAGACTCACGCATTTTATAACTGGAAGTCTGTGTTTGACCCCCTTCACCCATTTTGGCCCACACCTCACCTCTGGCAACCACCAATCCATTCTTTGTATCTATAAGCTTGAGTTGTTTGTTTTCAGATTCCACATACAAGTGAAGTCATATGGCATCTGTCTTTCTGTGTGACTCACTTCGCTTAGCGTAATGCCCTCAGGGTCCATCCACACTGTCACAAATGACAGGATTTCATTCTTTTTTATGGGTAAATAATACACCACTTTTTTTCACAGAAGATTTCTTTATTTTACAGAAGAAAATCTACCTTTATCCAGGTATCCATCGAAGGGCACTTTGGCTGCTTCCATGGCTTGGCCACCATGAACAGCGCTGCGATGAACCCTGGGGTATGTAAGTCTCTGCGGGCTAAGGCTACTTTTCTAACCCAACATTAAGAAACCCTCTCAACCGGTTACTCCCATGTATAGGATGACACCCAATTTTTGGTCTAACAATTTTAGACAAAAGTATTGTATTATACAATGGAAAAAATACGGTAATTCATCTATATTTCACTCACAGCCACTGATAACGTGGGCAATATCCCAACTGGCTTCTGAACACAGTGGTCCCTCTACTTCAACCCCTTTTTCGGTTACAGTGGCAATTTGAAACGGGTTATAAGAACAGCATCTGGACAGAACAGCCTCTGGATGGTACAGCACTCACAGGTGGAGTTCTGCTAGCTCTTGGGCCTCAGTATAGCTCAGCACTGGCTGCTTCTCCAGAACTTCTTACAGCAGAGGCCGAGCCAAGTATGCACCATAACCAGTGGCCAGCGAAGGGGCTACACAGGCTACATTACGCATGCCCACCTAAGCTTTCTCCATCAGAACAGCCTCAATGACCATGGTGTTCCACAGGGGGTTCATCTTCGAGCAGTGGCTGGACATGGCCCTGGTCAGCCATGACTGAACAGCTCTAGGTCTCCATCTGTGCCATCATCTCCCAACAACTCCTCATCAATCACCATCTGGCCGAGAACTTGTTTCAAATACTGCAAAGCAGTGTAGTCTCTGGAAGCACCCAGCTGTTGGTGACTCTCACAATGGGAGCGATGTAGTGAAGGTGAGCCGTGGAGCCGTGGGAGCCCAGCAGGTCTGCTGCAATCACTATTCTACCATCAAACCTCACACCCAGCGCCAAAGTCCTGGTCACCATGGGGTTCTAGGGGCATGGAATCGGACCCCACAGAGTGTGGATGCCAGTCCAAGAAGGAACCAGGAGTGGGTGGAACACTGCAAAACTGCTCGGGCAGTTTCCCCATCCAAAGTGCCACCTTAGTCACGGTGGCAGAAGAAACCTATACCATGTCTTCCTTACCCAGTCATCCCTTGATGGACACTTAGGTTGTTTCCATGTCTTAGCTACTGTTAAAATGCTGCAGTGAACATGGGGTCCAGATAGCTTTGAGTTAGTGTTTTCATTTGCATTGGATAAATACCCAGAAGTGGAATTGCTAAATCATATGGTGGTTGTACTTTTAATTGTTTGAGGAATACCCACACTGTTTTCCATGGTGGTCGCACCAATTTACGTGCCCACCATCACGCACCAGAGTTCCGTTCTCTCCACACCCTCACCAATACTTGTCACAGCTTGTTTTTTGGTAACAGCCATTCTAACCGATGTGAGGTCATTTTTTTTTTTTAATTCTTTACCTTGGAAAAAACATTTTTAAGTATACCCACAATAGAAGTTCATATTGATAAAAATAACAAAGGAAATAATGTGCATATATACATTAAAAAGTCTAAAAATATTTACACCTAAATGTTAACAGTACCTATATCCTGGTAATATAATAGTATTATAGGGGCTATTTTTTTTTCTGCCTTTGGGTTAGCTCTATATATTTTCTAATTTTCAACAATTAGCATTTATTAGTAGTATTATAAAATATGTTGATTTTAAAAGCAAGTATTCTCTGGAACAGTGGTATTAACACCTCAGACAAATAAGAAAGAAAATAAAGGGTGAATAACTTCAGGGGATAAAGACAATCAAAATTTCAAACCTAACACTTTATTAATCCAAATTACTAGAAATTAACTTTTAAAGGTCCACAACCACTCTCCTAATGGATTCATATTCTTGCTTTGACAGAAATTTACAAAGCTTAATGGTGTTAATAGTAATGTTATTTTAACAAAATCAAAATAGTGACTGCAAGGGGCTAGCTAGTAGGAGCAAAATAAAGAGATCAGATCTCATTCTCATTCTAGAAAATGGTTCCAATGAAACACAGTTTATTCTAGGACAGATTTGAGGATAAAAGTATTTATTCTACACAGTCTGAAAGCACTGTTCAGATATAAATATACTGTAAAAAAAAACTTCACTACTACCACCATCCAAAGAACCACCATTAACCACAGGGTTTACTCCCCCACACAGAGCCAATCCAAAAGAAAATAAAGTTTACTCGTAGCATATGACAGGACAAGGCTCTAAATTTTGAAAGCAACTCTGTAGTTATCCTTTTGTATCATTTTAGAGAATGAAAATAAAGCTCTACTTCATAGTAGTTTCTAAACAGTTTCTAAGAAAAAGACATGTAAAGGAAACACTGCAAACTACTTCAAAGATAAAATAAAGAAAAGGTTAAAATGATACTGCTCAGAATAAAACCAACGTAAAACTTGGAAATTAAGGCCCTTTTAAAATCACAATTTTACACACAAATGAGTGCACATAAAACTGGTGAAATATGAGTAAGACTATGGATTGTAACAATGCCAATTTTCTGGTTTTGATATTAAACTATAGTTATGTAAGATGTTATCGTTGCACTAAACTAGGTGAAGGGAACATGAGATCTTGCTGTACTATTTTTGTAAATTTCTGTGAATCTGAATTTCAAAATAAAATGTAAAAAACAATTAGAGGGGCTATGTCTGCATGAAAAGGTTAGCAAAAAAGGAAAGGTTTAACAAACCACTTGGAACATGATAAAATGGCTACCGTAAGCACTTTGATTTTATTGAGCAATTTAAAACAGGTTTCTGCACATTGTTCAAACTACTTCAGCAGAAAGCAAGGCTTGAACTACAATTCCTGGGTTTAGTTACCAGATTTCTACATGACATCTTATGCACACGTCAAGATTTTTTTTCGTTCAAGTGAACACAGAGCCAGTACACAACAACATAAACAGCTTCAAGTTCAGTTTTTTCCCAAAATCTTTCATTAAAATTTCCATATGCCCTGAGCATACCAAAGTCTCTTATATCATAAAGTAACTTGGGTCCAAATTTAATGAAAAGTCTAGCTCAAGGCCATCTTCAATTTCAATATTACCTTAGAAAAAATAATTCTGTGTCATTTAAAATATGACAAAGTGAATTTAAAGCCTCAGTGGGGTTCTGCAGCAGCTGAGTCTCTAGCAAATATTCTGAGGGATAGAAAGAACATTCTATTGGTGGTCAGTCCCCTGAATTCCTCAAGCAGGCTGAGCTGTCCAGTCAGCTCTGTAGGAAAGACCAGCTGCAACTGGACCCCAATTTTTCAAATAAGCATCCTCTTCGGCCTGTAGCCCTTTCAGAATTACTCCCATACCTATGAGTGCGTAAGTGATTAATACACACAGTCTCTAGTACCGTGGGTGTGATCCTGAAATAGTTTCCTCTGCTAAATGTTACTCTTAATGGATTTAACAGACGGGAGAATAGGAAGCTGAGGGAAATCATACAACAGCTTGCTTTTCTATTTTCCATAAGAAAAAAAAAATGGCCTAAATTTGCTCAGCTTCGGCAGGTGTAAGAATATCTAACCACCTGACCAATTCAATATCAGCAAGGATGCCCTTGAATGGTCTTCATGGACCTTTCTGGACTCTTTAACGCTAGGATTTACTGGTAGGAGTTGCATGAAGTTGTGATGCAAGGCCATCCAGCACACTAGAACCAGAACTGTTCTAACACACATGCCCCCTCCCTGCCTTAGACTTTCCTTATCCCTTTCTCATCCTTCCTTTCCTGCAATATACTAAGCCTTCTTTGTGAACACAAGGTAGACTACAAAAAGCTCTATTCACTCGCTATTTCAACAGCTAAAAACTTAATGGGAGCTGAAAAAGATTCTGCACACTGAAATGCCTGTGATTCTGACAGTGACTGTTCACTACTCACAGATTTTGAATAGAAGATGAGTTGTGGCATGAAAGCAACTTAGTTGAACACAATATACCAGATTTTAAGAAATTCTCAAATATGACTTACACTGTTAGTGTAGAATCTACTGTAGAAAACTTAATGTCCTCTTCAAAGTACATTTCAGTACCCAACACAGCAAAATTCAGTAACCTAAAGGTTCTAGTTCACTAAAGAATTACTGTGGGCTACATTTGCAAATGCACAGAAATTATTCCAAAAGCAAGCACTTGGAATAAGGCTTCTAAATTCTTTCATACTCAACCTATGTTAAACTGCCTGCTCGCTTTGGAGCCCAACACTAACACCAACCTCATTGGTCATGTAGAAATAAGCAGAAAGGGCCATAATGCCAGTGCTAAAGAGCACCAGCAACTTGGACTTGCTGTGATAAGTATACGATGTAATGTACGTAAGAAAGGACACTGTCCCACAGCAATAAAGAAGACAACATCTGAGCCCCCAAATTTCGACTCCCTGCTGGACAGTTCCACCTAAATATCAACATATCTTTTGCTCTAAACCAATAGTGCTAATCCTTATTTTCAACAATAATACTAACGTTTCCCCAGTCATTCATGGTCAAGGCTGTAGTGATATTAAGTCCACGAAGCGAGTCAAAATCCTCTCCATCCTTACTTTAAAGTACCACTCACATTCATTCCTCTTCCCATCCCCACCATCCCAGTTCAAGAAACTGTTCCTTAAACCCAGGTTTCCCAATGGGTCTTCTTGATGTCCCGTGGTCAAATGTGTACTCCAAAACATTATTCGAAACACGTCATCCAGGCCTTGAAAAAATATCTCCAGATCTGGCAGTGTGGCCAACATAAACCTTTCCCCATGAGGTTGGACAAGCACCAAGCACCTTTCACAAGAAGTTTCTGGACACTGGGGCTCAGACCAAGGACTGTGAATCTCCATAAACTTCCTGTGTTTGCTACTTTTGGTCATCATGTATTTCTCCATGCTGATCAACAATTAAATCTTTGCAAAGAAAAGGGCTTATGGCTCATTTTCCTGGACAACCAGGAGGAGCCCCAGGGAGACTGCTTCCTGCACCTGGCCGGTAGGTGAGGGGAGAAGGAGACTGATGGTGAGCCTGGGCGAATTTAATTTTGAAAGAGGACAATGAAGACTTCAGGATGAAATCCAAATAGCTTACTCTATATTTAAGAAATTCCCATCTGCACTAGTGACCTAGTGGGTAAGAAGAAACGTATACATCAAAGGGAAAGTAAACCTAAGCTAGCTATAGCAAGAGCATGATGCAAGAACTTCAAGAGTTCAGAGGAGGAGCCAAAAAAACCCCCCAAACAAACAAACAAACAAAAACAAAACAAGAAGCAGGCAATGGAGGAGTCAGTATTTTGAACTGTCCCTTGGATGGTCAGGCAGTAAGTCAACCAATTTTGCTGAAGCAGAGAACACTGAGTGGTCAAAGATGTGAGAATGTATACAGCTGTCCCCCAGTTCTAGTGCACTGTTCACACGTTTCTTCCTCCTCTCCCTATCTGTACTGTCATTTCAAAGGCCAGGGACCATCACAATTTGTTAACCTATTAGCTAAATGTCAGTCACATCCCAAGAACTCAGAATTTTGGTTAACAGTTTTACTATATTTCCTCTTGGAATAGTATAACATAGCACTCTGAATTCAGATTTTTTAAAACATTTGTATTAAAATAGTAAAACTTATGTAAGAGTCAAGAAATAAGGATCCATCAATCAAAACGAGAATTTTTAGGCACCCAGACACTCTTAGGAACTGCTTAACAAAATAAAAAATTTTTAAACTGCTGACATCCTTTAAAGGAAGAGGCAAAAGAATGGGAAGTCTGATAAAATGATAAGCAGTTTTAAAACAGGTTTACAGTCAGTTTTTAAACAGTAATCCCTCTGGGAAAGAGAAATTACTCCCTTTAATCCCTTTGAGGGCAATATAGTATTTCTATCAGGAACAAGACCATCTTGCTTCTATATAAGTTCAAATGTGACCCTTTTACAGTTTCCTCAACAATAAATAGCAAGCAGAAGACAGGACAATTTCTAATCTATCAGAAAGAAAGGCAGCCAGCACTCTGGATTTATTATGTATTTTTGCTAGGCACATACGCAGACGCTTCTGCTAAAAAAAAAAAAAAAAAAAAAAAGGGAACTTCAAGGTTTTAGTTGACAGTGATTACTTAAGTGGAGCTTATTCCTGTGAAATGAAACTACCAGAACCCCTCCACATCAATTGGCTTGTCACTAAGCCACAGGTTTATGCTTCATCTTGGACATACTAACAGGGTGGAACCATGAGCCCGTTATTAAAACGCGATGACCATGGAGAGCGCCCTTGAAGTTCAGCAACAGAGGACTCAATCCTAAAAGGTTCACCTCCTGAAAGTGAAAACAGGTTTGAAATGTACCCCACAGCCAGTCCTAAAACACTTGACTGCAATTACCATAAAAGGTGGGAGGTGCAATAGTAGCATATAGCAGACACCAGCCCACTAGAAGCAGATGGAACCCACCAACTCATTTTACCCAGACCTCCAAAAAGGTACACAGAACTGTCTTTGTTTGCCAAAGCAGGGCCGATCTGAATGAGTGCATCTAAGAAAAGGTTCCACAAGGGATTCCCAATAGTGATTTCATTTGCCTGCTGTAGCCCCCAATGTAATAGAGGGTCTGAAAAGTGAAAAGCACCTGGAATGCTCATTCTCCATACTCAAAGTAAACACACACACACACACACACACACAAACGCAGCCCCAAATTAAAATACTCAGTAACCTATTCCAGCACAGGGGGTTTTCCACAGGGAAATCTAGCTGAAACCACTCCTCACTTATGTACATAAT
The DNA here is from genome assembly GCA_004026885.1 of Lyroderma lyra. Taxonomy (NCBI): domain Eukaryota; kingdom Metazoa; phylum Chordata; class Mammalia; order Chiroptera; family Megadermatidae; genus Lyroderma; species Lyroderma lyra. The sequence continues at coordinate 75,964 of PVJL010004403.1, forward strand.
TTACAAGGGGTCAGTGAAGACTGAATTTTGTAACAGCTGAACTTTAGACAGACAGTCATTAGTGGTGCAACATTCACTCATTAGCATACAGTTACCCCTAGAATAAAAAGCACTGGCTGGCTCTGCCAGGATGACAACTTTACAGACAGAAGCTGGGGCCAAGGCCCATGAACTCCTAGAAAGTTCTATCCTCCTCGGCAGAGGAGCTCACCACCTCCAGGCGCCTAAACTTAGCTGTCACATCTTTCCTCACTTTCCACAGAACAAGGTATCACTAATACAAGCTATTTTTTTAAATAAAAAATAAAATCATGGCCAAATGGTCAAGAGCAGGCAAAGCCTTACAAGGGTGATGATTTCTGTTTGGGATTGGGGGAGGGGGAGGAGCTTTCTGGATGTTTCTATTCTTGGCAAGGAAAGAACCTCCAGGTCCTCCCATGGAGGCACTAACACAGGAATGTTCTCGGGGAATGAATGGTTCTCCTGGGCTAAGCAGCCTCGTGTTGGGGTGTGACAGACATGGGAGCAAGGCGGTTAGGGCTGGAGGGGGGAATCGGGAAGGTGTGTTTCACCTGGGTGGGGGGTGGGGGTGGGGGGTGGAAAGAAAGAATGGATGGATATGGGGGGTTCGGATTAGATGTGGACGGTTAAGAGGGGCACCGTGGATGACTAAGGGCGGTGAGGGGAGGGTGTGGACGGGTGGGGGGATGTCAAGAAAAGGCGAGGATGGCCCAGGGGGAGAGGAGAAAGATGTGGACCGCCAAGGAGGGTTAGGGGAAGGTGTGGATGGTGAAGGGATGAAGGGGTGTCCATCAGGCCCCTGAGGAGCAGCAACGAAGGCAGCGGGGGCGGGGGGGCTCTCCCTGACCCCCTTTCTGTGAGCGTATGCCCAGCTACGCGTGTGCAAGGGCCGGGCCACCAGGCCACCGACCCACCACTCACCCCACGACTCCCTGGTTGTAGTTCCTCCGCTTCCACGGGGTCCCGCTGTACGCGCCCCCGCTGCCGTCGGCTCGGCCGCCCCCCGCGGCCCGCCCTCCGCTGGGCTGCAGCAGGCTGTAGTTGAGTCCGTAGGTGCTGGCCTTGTTGTCGCGCTTCCTCTTGTTGCTGCTGCTCGAGGTCGGGTCGGCGAGCTCCGCGGCGGGGACGGCGGCCGAGGAGTGTGGGGACGAGGACGCCGAGGGGGACAGGGATGGCGAGGGGCCCGCGGCAGCCCGGCGGGCCCAGGCCGCGGGCTGGTGGTGGTTGTTGTTGTTGTTGGTCGTCTCCAGAGGCAAAAAGTCCCGGGGCTCCGCCGGCTGCGCGTGGCCGCCCAGCAGGCGCTCCCCGGAGCGGTACATGCCGGCCGGGGCCGGGGCCGGGGCCGCGCCGCCGAGGCTGCCCGTGCTGCTGCCGCTCCCGCCGGTGGCCGTGCTGCTGCTGCCGCCGCCGCCGCCGCTCGCGCCGCCGCTGCTGTGACAGTGGTGGTTGAAGTAGAGGTTCCTCAGCCCCTGGGTCGTCTCCCAGATCTGCATCCACAGGCTGTTGGACGGTCCGAGCTGCTCTGGCTGGAACCAGGCGATCCTCGGATCCATCAAACGGCGGCGGCCGCTACCTCCGCCCCTCCCGGCCGCCCGCAGGGCCGCCGCCGCCGCCGCCGCGCCTCAGGCGCACGCCTGGCCTCGGCTGCTGCTGCTGTGGCTGCTGCTGCCGCTGCTGCTGCTGCTGCTCCTGCTGGGGGCCCGCCACGGGCGGCGCGGTCGCGCAGGAAACCTGGCAGGCGCCGGCGGCGTAGCTCCCGCCCTCGGGGGCTCCGCGGGCCGTCCCCCCTCCCTCCGCCCCTCTGCTGAGCCCCTGTCACCGGGGTCCCCGTGCAAATGGCGGCCGCAGCAGCGGCTCTGGAGAAGGGCGAGCGGCGGCGGCGGCGACAGCGGCGGCTGCGGGATGCGCCTGCTCCGTAGCCTCTCGCTCCTCCGGCCCGGGGCGGGGCCTCGGCCGGCTCCGCCCCACTCGCCCCCGCCCCCGCCCCGCCCTCCCGCGCTCGCCCCCGCCCCCACCGCCGGGTCAGCCCGGAGGCCGCGCCGTGCGTCACAGAGGCCGTGGCGCGACGCGATGGAGGCCGCAACCGCCTTGCTCAACCGTCTCAGCGCCGCCTGGGGGAAGGAGCTTCACGTACCTGGGCGTCCCGGTGCCCTTCACGCGCGAGCCGCCCCGGGTCTCGGTTTCCGCGTCCCTGAGACTGGGTGAGGCCGGATGGAAGTCGCCGTCAGCTCCGCAGGGAATGGATTGTGGGAGGCGCCGCCCCGCCCATTGTGCCCTCCCCCAGCCAGTGGCCCCCGGAAGCTCCTTCGCTCTCCCGGGACGGACCTCCGGAGATCTCTGCTCTAAGCACACCCCTAGAAGGGAGGAGACGTCCCCCGACCTCTCGAGCACGTGCTCAGCACCCGGCCTGGAACCAGGCTGTGCTGTTTCCCCTGCGGCCCAGCCACCCAGCTCTGCCTGCGCCTACCCTGGCGTCCCCTGGCTAAGGTGGAGGGCCGCAGGCCTTGGCGGAGGACCCCCAACCCACCCAGAGACTGGAGAAACGCGCCCACCTGCATGGCTGCACGCGCATCCTCTTTAAGTCCGTAAGCCATGGGCTCAAAACCTACTTTTCACAGCTGCGCACACAAACACGCACAGAGACACGCGCTGCTAGGTATGTGAAGACACCGCTCCAGGCTGCGGTGCACCAGCACCCTTATAAAGCCTTTAGTTTAGAATTAACAGGAAACCTCAAACCTTTTCAACCAAAAGTAAGGACTATATTCCTGGCATCCGTAGAGATTTTCCATAAGGTGTTGTTTGCTAATCTTCCCAATCTCTGACGTGAAAAAGTAATTTTAAGTATTTTTACATCAAGAGAAAAATTGCCCTCTAAGGTTGGTCCAAAGGCCCGAACAAGTCTGTGCACTTGATTCTGGCCTTCTATTTCCGGAGCTCAATATCCTGGAAAGTTTTTTTGGCAAATAATGAAAAAAATACGAAGCATTGCCCTACCTTTTTTTTCTTGCTAAGAGAATAACATGACCATAAGTAGGGAAGACATACAAAGAAGTTTTCAGAATTTGGCTCATTGGATTTGTTGTTGCTTTACTACAAATCAGTATTAAAAGTTTTCTCAGAATGAAATTTGCTATATAATTACATAACCAGGAAAATAAGTAGTGATGTTTTTTATGCTTTTCACACTGACAAAAATAAAGCATTGGAAAGGTTTCTTTTGATGATTTCAAATTTGTTTTTAAAATTCAAAGGAAAAATGGAAAGCCAAACAAAGAAGCATTATCAGTGTTCTACCATCTAGAAATAACCACCATGAAGACTCTGTTAAACACTCTTCCAAAAATCTCTACAGGTACACGTTTATGTGGAGGTAGTCTTTTTATTTTCAGTTATTTTAAATGTGATTCAGTCTTTTAAAATATTTTTTCAGATATCCAAGAACACATATGCCACTGACATCTAAGACCACCCCCCCGCCAAAAAAAAAGTATTCAAGATAAATAATTGTATGTGCCAGAAATCAACATTGGTTGTATTTGAGTGCTTGTTTCTTCAGGCAAACCTTAAGAACTACTACAGTATTGGCAAGATGATCAAATGAGTTAATATGTGTAAAAGTGCTTTGTCAAGTGTGGGCTGAGAGGCAACACGTTACTGCTCTTGTCTCCTGCAGAGAGCACAGACTGGTTAGCCCTGTGACACCCTTAAGGTTTCAGGGCGTTCATTCAGGACATCTGGGCTGAATGAGTATCCATCAGCCTCGCAAAATTGAGCTAATTGCTTTAGAGGAGAAATATAAGCAACCAGGGCCTTTGGCTGCCTTCTATGAATTTACTGGCTGGTTAGGGAGGCAAAAGAGGTAAATATTTAAAGTCAGATTGCAATTCATTCAATTAATTCAGCGAACATGTCCTGAGCAGTATTTTTGTACCCGAATCGGGATATAGCAATGAACCTGCCTTTATGGACCTTACGTTCTAGTGGGTATGGCAGGTGTCTGAGGTCAGACCATGGTTAAGTGCTATGAAGAAAAAGCAGGCTCAAGAGAGTGACAGTGTGCTATTTTTGGATAGGCTGATCAGGGAAGACTGCTCCGAGGAAGTGATACTTGAGCAGGGCCGTAAGTGAGGCAGTAGACCGTGACCATCTAGGGAAGGATCCATCAGGCTTAGAGGGCAGCAAGTGCAAAGGCGCTGAGGCAGGACTACACTTGTGCACCCCATGATAACTGAGTGTCGAATGTGTACCGGGGTATAGAACCATAAAGTGTCTCTTCTGGGAATTTCCTCAAAAAGCATCCAGTCGGAAGTAAAACAGTAAGAAATTTCATGTACCCAAAAATGTATTCCTTTTCTCCAGAAATCTGCAGTGTTTTGTCTCAAATTTAAGTATTTCATTGGTTTATTTGCTTGAATAAAACAGAAGGGTAATAGCACATACTACTACTATATAGTATTATTAATCATTGTCATATAATTAAATTTTAGACACTGTGTTTATATTATTCCACTCCAGAGTTAACAAGAACCATGACTCATAGTCACACATGTAGTTACTAGTACCTTCAGTGTTTAGGTTATGAAGCATTTGCTCCAGGTATTAATAATCTTGGGCTTAGGCCCCATTTACAAACTTACCGCTTTTTGCACAAAATATATGTCATTGTACCATGTATTTTCTTCATGAAATGAATACAAAGAAGATTCCAAGCAGAGGCATCTTTTTCAATTATGGACTTCAAAATAACAGTCAATTTTCTCCCATTCCTGTTTTAAAAACAAAATTGTTCAAGTTTCCTACTGTGGTTGATTTTATGTATCAACTTGACTGGCCATGGAGTGAGTTCCCAGATGATACATTATTTCAGGGTGTGTCTGTGAGGATTTTGAGGGGGTGAGATTAGCATTTGAACCTGTGGGCTCAGTAAAGCAGACTGCCCTTGCCATTGTGGGTGGGCCTCATCCTGTTGGTTGAGGGTTTGAATTGAACCAAAGGCAGAGGAAGGAGGAACTTGCCCCTTTTTTCCTGCCCCACTTACTGAGCTGGGACGTCTCATCTCCAGCCCTCAGACTGGGACTTACACCATTGGCAGCCCTGGTTCTCAGGTCTTCGGACTCAGACTGAATGACACCACTGTTTTTACTGGCTGTCCAGCTTGCAGACATCAAATCATGGGACTTAGTGTCCATAATTCCTCATAATAAATCTCCATGTAAATCTCTACCTATGGGTATGTTATATATAATAAATCCAAATATATCACATGTGTGTGATTCTCCTGCCCGTTTCTCTGGAGGACTCTGATACAGAAAATTGGGAGTGCGAGTGTACTGCTGCGGTAAATACCTACAAATACAGACGAATTTGGGTGTGGGTAACGGGTAGAGACTGGAGGAGTTAGGAGATGCAGTGCTATTACAGAAAAAGCCTGCCCTGCCCTGAATGGACCTTCAGAGGTAATTCTGAGAGCGCAGAAAGAAGAGAGCTGTAGAGAGAGCCTCAGTCTTTGAGAACACCTCCATAGTCACGAAGGGCACGTTGGTCGGAATAGGAACGGTGAAGGCCATTCTGGTGAGATCTTAGGCGGAAATGAGAAACACGTTATTGGAAACTGGAGGAAAGGTGATTCTTGTAGTAAAGTGGCAAAGAACTTGGCAGAATTGTGCTCATGTTCTAGTGTTCTATGGAAGGCAGAACTTGCAAGCAATGACATTGGATATTTTAAAAAAAAAAAAAAGTGATTTAAAAAGCCACCCCAGGAGGAAACTTCCTATTTGAACTGAAGGAAAAGGTGGGAAGGAATGAAGGGAGGTTGTCAGACCTCATGGACTTTGCAGAATGAGACCATAGGGCTACTTGGCTGAGACCATGCACTATTCAAGACAAGGGGGGAAATGACCCCAAAAGCAATTCATGTATCAACAGGGATGCCTCCTTGGTTTCAAAAGAGGGGACCATCTCCTCACTTCCAACAGGCCAGACAGCCTCTGCCGATAGCCGTAGGGGCAGGACTGCCCAGAGTTGTGGGCTATGGGACCTCCTGACAGAGCCCTGGGAGTGACTCCTGCCTGGTAGAGCAGTGAGGGCAGTACCTTCAGCCCAGCAGAGGTGGGACCACCACCCCAGTGGGTCAGGAACGTGGGATTTCTGCCCCAGTGAGCCTAGAGGGCAGAGCGTGGCACCTGAGAGGATTATTCTGGAGCCTTAAGATCTCATGAAGTTTGACTTGCTAGGTCTTAGACCTACTTGGGACTCGTCCCCCAGCCTTCTTCCCTGTTTCTCGCTCTTAGAGTGGGATATCTTCATGCTAAGTGAAATAAGCCAGACAGAAAAAGCGAGAACCATATGACTTCATATATGTGGAATATAAAACTCAAAACAAAGAACACAGAAACTCATGGACACAGTCAATAGTTTAGTCGTCACCTGGGGGTTAAGGGGGAGGGGGTGGGAGAGGAGGGATGGGGAGTCAAATGTCTGGTGATGGAAAGAGAGCTGACACTGGATGGTGAACACATAATGCAACACACAGACGATGTGCTGTAGCATTGTACATCTGGAACCCATGTAATTCTTGTTAATCAATGTCAACCCAATAAGTCTAACAACAGAAAAAAAGAATGGGATGTCTGTCCTATGTCTATCGCACCATTGTATTTGGAAGTACATGTGGTTTCACAGGTTCACATCTGGAGAGGAGCCCCACCTACCCCTGATTTAGATGCTGTTTAGATGAGATTTGGACTGGAGACTTTGGAGTTGATGCTGGAATAAGACTTTTGGGATTTTGGAGATGCAATGAATGTATTTTGCCTGTGAGGACATAAATTTGGGGAGGGCCAGGGACAGAATGTGATGGATTAAATGTTTTGTGCTACCAAAATTCCTATGTTGAACCCTACTCACCAATGTGATGGTATAGGAAGTGGTTAGGATTAGATGAGGTCATGAAGATGGAGCCCTCATGAATGGAGTTGGTGCCCCTGTTAAGAGTCATGCGAGAACTTGCTACACCTTTCTGTTCTCCACCTGTGAGGAGACAGTAACAGCAGTGTGCAACCCCAAAGAGGGTGCTCACCAGAATCTGCCCATGCTGGAACCCCAGTCTGGGACTCCCAGCCTCTAGAACTGAGAAATACATTTCTGTTGTATGTAAGACACCGAGTTTGTTGTAGTGGCCTGAACTAAGACACTTTGTCATGAAGTAAGTTTCCAGAGCCCCTGTGGAGAACCCGAGTTCACTATTGTTCTGGTTTTACTTTGAGAGTCACCTTCTGATTTTTGCCCATTAGACAAGTGTGATATAGCTTTTCCACTTGTGGGTATATACCCAGAAGACCTGAAATCAGAGACTTGAGCAGATACTTAAACATTCACATTCATAGCAGCATTATTCACAACAGCCAGTAGCCAAGCGGTGGAAGCAACCCAAGTGTCCATTAGCAGAGGAATGGATTAGCGAAGTGTGGAAGGAGTAGTATTCGGCATTAAATGAAACATTCAGCCTTAAAAAGGGAACTCTGATACATTCCACAACATGGATGAACCCTGAAGACACAATGCTAAGTGAAATAAGCCAGTCAAAACAACAAATAATGTGATTCCACTTATACGAGGTTCCTAGAGTACCAAATCCAGAGACAGAAAGTAGAATGGTGGCTGCCAGGGGCTGGTGGGCAAGCAGAGTGAGTGTTTAATGGACAGTTTCCATTGGGGAAACTGAAAAAAAAACCAAAAAACAAAAAGACAGAGCTGGATGGTAGTGATGGTTGCACACAATGTGACTGTCCTTACAGCCACTGAACTGTACACTTAAAAAAGGTTAGGAGTTCCCTGATGGTGTAGTGGCTTAAGGCTTCGGTGCTGGTGCTGTCAGTGCTGCGGCCTGGGTTCGATTCCCAGCCAGGGAGCTACCCACATACCAAAAAGAAAAAAAAAAAAAAAAAAGTTTAAAATGGCAAAGTAATGTTATGTACGTTTTACCACACAAAAAAGGTACACACAAAAGTAAGTAACATAACTAACTCGCTCCTACGAAGGACGCAAGGGTAGAGCAGTGAACAAAATATAATAGTCCCTGCCTTTATAAACTTACTGTCTAGTAGGATAGACAAACAATAAATAAAAATTTAATACACACTCTTGAGATATACAAATACATATGTATTTTTATGAAAACACAGTATTTTTTTTTTAAATACAGATGTGCATTGTGTTCTGTGATTCTTTTCACTCAGTATTAGAGATTTTTCGATGTTAGTATAGGTAGATCTGATTTCCTTGTTTTTCTACCCCACACAGAATTTCAGTGAGACTACACAGTATTGATTTAATCACACCTTTATGGATGGGTCTTTAGGTAGTTTGCAATCTCTTGCTATTACAAACACTGCTGTAAAGATCTTCATAGAAGCCCATGCCATTCTACCTCTTAAAAGCAGGTCTTTTAAATAACAACTTCATTTGTATTTTTTAAATTAATCCTCACACCCATCCAAATAATCATCAAGATAATTTCCCTTGATAGATGCAAAAATGGAGGCACAATTTGGATAAGCAAGTTCCTATACTTTTTACACGTCATCTCTCCCGGATTAAAACATACAGCTTTTCAAACAAGTATATGGCTCCGATTTTCTGGTACTTCATTTCATCTCATCCCTGTTAGACAAGAACATACCAAATGGCTTTTCAACTGCTATTTCACATGTAGTTCAAGTATTTCCATCCACACATACAGATTGGATTTCAAAAATTGCCTTGAAGTTAGTTGCTTGGACCTCTAAACCCACCAGCAATTTTTAGTTTTAGTGTGAAAGATTTCTCTCTGAATTTGCTTCCCGTCTAATGGGCAATGACATGGCAAGTGTAGGGGTGTGCCACGTATTTTTTCCACTAATTTTTTTTTTTAGTAATTTTTTTCAGTTGAAACAGCTATAGTGTTCTGATCCTAAGTAGATCTAAACATAATCTATAAAATTAATTTCTATTAAATAAATTTGGACTGACTTAAGCAATTTTTCTATCTGCAAAAGGAAATTAGTTTGAGAATTATCTTCTCTCCCAAAGCAAGAAATAGAAGATTGCGGCTCTGCACACTGACTAGCACTACTTCATAGCTAATGCATAAAACTCTTACAAATCCAGAAAGCAAATTTATGAAGTTATGAATCTGATAACACACACAGATACAATTTTTCCTCCTAAATAGATTTAAGCAAATACTGGAAATCACTTGCTTATAATTTCTCACTCTGCATAGAAAAAAACAACTCAAGTTAATTCTATTCATTAAAATAAGGAATTGCTCAATTAAGTGGACAGAAATAGTTTCAATTAAAGATAAAAATTTCTGTAGCAGGGCAAAATTTGAGAATCTTCCACTACATGAAGACATAACATTGGTTTTTGTTAAATAGTAAACTGAGATGTACTTTTAACTCAAAGGAGGGACAAGATAAAAAGAACATTAACTAAGACCTGGAAACTTGAGTCTGTTACCAACAGAAGCAGTAAGCAGCTTGGAGGTTGGAAGCTAGAATCAACTTCATTCAAAAGGAAAGCAAGATTTCCTAACGAAATGCTGCTTCAACTCCAACTGCAGGTATCCCCCATCTAACTTGGGCCGTGCTTCCCATCACTATTCATGAATTCCATACGCTAGAAACCAAGAGTCACCTTGGGACTTCCTCCTGTCATATCCTCCACACCAACATATCCCGTTCATTCCCTGATGCTGATAGTAAATTAACAATTGTGACTCCTTCCTTCAGCACCTTTCCCCTTCGCGAGGTTCTCTGAAGACTGTTGTCTCATCACCAGCGTCGATTTCCTCACCTGTCACACTCCCCGGGCTCCCTCCAGTCTGACTTCTCACCTGATCACTCCATGGAAACAGCTCTTGCTAACATCACTGGTGACATCCATGTCCCTGAAGGAGTGGACGAGCTCTCCTCTTACTGGTCCTTAACCCACGTTCCATGCTGGTGACCCCGTCCTCCTCCTGAACGCATGCGCTTGGCCTCCCAGACTTTGCACGCTTCTGGTCTCCTGCCTCTCAGGTTATCCCTTCTGGGTTGTCTTTCAGGTTCCTGCTCCAACCAGACCGTTCAACACCAGGTTTCTCCAAAGCTTGGTTTTGCTCCCCCTTCCTTTTCCCTTCTTACCTCTTTCTGGATCAGCAGTTCTCAAAGTGTTCCACAGATCCTTTTAGGGGGTCCACAGATCAAAACTAGTTTTGCAACAAATTTTGTTTTTTCACTAAAATGTTAACTTGCCACACTGACATTGCAGGCACAAAAGCTACAGTGGGCACGACTGCTGGTGGCCAGGAGGAATTAATGCGTTGGCACCAAAGTGCTCTAATAGTCATTGTATGCTTTCCCATCATGCACTTGGAGAAAAAAATGTCACCTGCACTTAAGAGTATGCTTGATGAATTTGTAAAAAAAGTATAAAATTTTATTAAACCCGACTCTTGAATATATGCTCTTCCCACATAGGTATGTTATTATAGCACCATTTATTGAAACGACTATTATTTCTCCATTGAATTAACTTGACACCTTACTGGAAAATCAATTGACCATACAATGATGGGTCTATTTCTGACTCTCAGTTTTGTTCCATTGATCTCGTCTTTCCTTACGCCAGCACGATACTGTCCCAATTACTCTATCAGATAGTATAAAGTCCTGCAACTTTGTTCTTATTTTTAAAAGTTGTTTTAGATATTTTAAGTCCTCTGCTTTTCTCCACATAATTTTAAACTCAGCCTGTCAATTTCTACAGGCAAGCCTGCTAGGATTTGGATTGGGATTGCCTTGAATCTATAGGTTGATTTGGAGATAAACGTCATCTTCTAATCCATGAACATGGTGTGTTTTTCCATTCGTTTAGGTTTTCCTTAATGTCTCTCAAAAATGTTTTGTAGCTCTCAGTGTCTCAAGGACATTGAGAGTAATGCTAGGGGGATTCCTGCTTTTAGTATCTCACATATATTCAAAACAATCTCCATCAGCAAGCAAACACCCAGGAATAGGGTTATCTGGGATTTAAAAAGAGACTTTGTAAGACACAAAGTTTTCAGTTAAAAAGTTATTTATTAAAAAGTATTTTCTCCCAATTCTGATTCCATATAAAAATTAAACATGGTTACAAATCAATTGATCAGATCCATTTGTCTAGTCAACGATAATGACCTCATTAGCTCATTATATATTCTACTAAATAGAGGCATACACATTCAATTCATTCACTGCTTCACAAAAAGTAAACATAATCAGTATACCTCATACCAAAAACATTTTATAAAGCCTATCTTTATATTTCTGTTAAAAATTCAGTTAATATAAAATGATATTGGCTTAAAAGAGCACCTAAGCAATGCTCAGGATTCTCCTTATTTGCAAAATTCAAGAAAAACATGATTGTTTGGAAGTTTCTTCACTGCTCATGAAGAACCACCTGAGATACCTTTGTGGTTCCAGTGATTAAAACATGCTGGAGACCTAATTTAGAGAACATTGGGAATGCCACAGATCCCACAGCTTAAAAAGTTTCTGAACAGGTTGTGAAGTTCTTAGAAACTTCATATAAATATACAGAATACAGACATTAAAAAATGACTTTAAAAAACGACTTTCAGAAATACATCCACTTAGAGAAAACCCTTTAGTATTAAACACTTTGGAGAAAGAATTGCTCTCTTTCAATGGTTCAAGTAGTCAGTCTTTTTTCAACAGTTTCTTGATAAGCAACAAACCTTCTCAAATTCATTTTCACATTGTCAAGAACACACAGCTGATCTGGACTGTATTTACCTCTCCCTTCTTTTCGTATCTGCCAAAAGAAAAAGCCAAAACAAACAAACAAACAAACAAACAAACAAACAAACAAAAGAAAAAGCCATGCATGATTTAGTATAAATTACTAATTCCTTTAAAGAAAGCATTTAATTTGGGGTATATTTATTTTCAGCACAAGACAGCTGCCAGAATTTGGTGAAACTTTTTCAGCAGATTAAGGTGTTCCAAGATAAATGGAACAAAGTACATGAGCCATAAAGATCGCTTAAGATTGTACACCTTTTATTTTTATTTAATTAAATTTATTGGGGTAACATTGGTTAATAACATTCTACCAGTTTCAGGTGTATAATTCTGTAATACATCATCTGTAGATTGCATTGTGTGCTCAACACCCAGAATCTAGTCTGCTTTTGTCACTTATCTACAGGCTTCAACAAAACATAACTAGAGTAAACTGTCCAATTTCTTTTTGTCCCCAGAATTAAGTTACCTACTGGTAAAGCTTAACTCAATAAATGCTAGCCACTATTACTGTATTTTAAAATGTAACATGCCAAAACATTAAAATGTTAAAAGTAAACCAAAATTAATGTTCTTAAACCAGCACTGACTCCAGAAGTAACAATGATGTACAATGTGCATGGCATGTGTTGTTATTTTTCTTTTCTTCTGGAAGAGAAAACTTTTTTATGCCTTAAAAAATTTCAGGAAATTTAAATTTCCAGACACACAATCATATTCACCTACAACTTATCCCAGAGTTCTCTCCATGAGACCTGAATGCTGCATTAGAAGCTTGTTAGATCAAAGAAATACAGATTGGAAAACAACAAAAAGCAAGATCATTTTTCACTAGAACCTTATAAAAGCAAATGTTGAATTTAAAATCTAAAAGCAAATAATATAAATACTTTTATTTCTCAACATGACATAATTTAAAAAGTGAGATTTAGCTAAAAGGAGATGGGTAAATTTAACTGCACAGACAGGTGATTCAAGGCTGTTTTAAAATTCCCAACTGTTCCCTCCGCAACCCGCCCCCCCCCCCACCAAAACAGGTTTTGAAAATTATTTGACTCAAAGTTAGCTTCGATGCTTCTGATGAAATAATAAATAAATAAAATAACCAATGAAAGTAGCTACATTCTCCAACAGAGACCAGCCAGGAGTTGGCCTTTTATCCAGAACAATTAAGTATCATTACCACAGCAATGTATGGAAAAAAATTTTTTTGCCTCCCCCCAAAACTTGTCTGTCTTCATTCAGATTTTTTTCAGAGCACCAAGGGTTCATGACAATGAAATCAACCTGTGATGTATTACATGTATACAATGAAGTGAAAACACATGACAGTGCTTTTCCAGTCAGACTATAGTGCTTCCATGTAAAAAGCACTGTTAACAGTACTCACTGTAGAGAAAGAGGCCTGTGTCAGCACTGGCTGAACAGACAGGAGGACTGAGCTCTGACTCAGCCCACAAGCAGGCAGAGAACTGGGGATCACTGAGATGGCACGGGGGACTGCCACCACCTCTGCCCGTAGAATGCTGAGACTTAAGCATTTCCACATAGAACGACTACGCACCTTCATTTTGAAGACTGGCTGGAAGTCCTTCAGAGCAGAAAGCAACTGAATTTGCACTGAGGCCCTCTCGGCTTCTTTACCATCTGCGAAAACATCGAAGAGGGCGTCCAGAGCTTCTCCTGCCACCACAAGGGACAGGTCTTGGGTGGCAACCTCGAGTAGAAAGCACCCAATGGTCTGAGGTCAAAAAAACACAGTTATTCAGCGTTCTAAAGTCAGCTTTCAGTGTGGCAGTAATTTATGCACAATATTTTATATAAAAATGCCAGGGAAAAAGTAAAACTTGTAAAACACTTAAGATTAAACTTAACGTATATTTATAAATGTACCAAGTATAACATCAGCAAGATAAATGAAACATACTAGAATTTATATTCCTAAATGAAATGAATTAAGATCTATGAATGATACATAAAAGGCTGATTTAGGAAAGTATTAAAATTTCCCTACCTCCTTCCACAAAGCTTTCCCCATGGTGTCAAAATGCATAGAAATATTATTTGTAACAACAACAACAAAAAACACTTTTTAAATTATATGAAAAACACTCAGACAATAAAAAAAGAGGACAACATTTCATCCCATTTCGCTTCACTGCGGTGACTTTTAACATCCACCCATTTTTTCACAACTGGCTAGCTAACGAAAACCATGTGCAAAGAACTGTTCGAGAGTAAACGTATTCTGTTTTGGCTGTTCTGCTTCACCCTTTATGTCTTACGGGTGATATACATGTCCAGTACTGTGGATGGGAGATTGGAAATGCCAAGACACCAAGCCCAAACTCCGCTCTGAGCCTCAGCTTTCTCATCTGAATTTAAGTGGTCTAGATAACCTCTAAGACAGTATTAGAGTTAACATCCTATGATAGAATATGAAGCACACAGCATCACCTATGCAATAGTCTTATTAAAGAGATTAATCTGACTCTGAATCTAATCTGGCCTTTAGAGCGCTCTATTTGCAGGAAATACAGCGACGACGGAACAAGCTTAACTATACAAGGAACCAGTCAGACAAATCCAGAGAGCTGGACACTGTATGGGACCACTGAACTAGGAGCAAAGGGAACAAACAGGTGGTGGGAGGCAGGTGATGCTGCAAGGAGAACTGTTCTAGATTAAGAGGCTGTAAGACCCTAACCTGACCATAACAAGCAGATTTCACTCAGACTCTGGAGTATGTATTAACAAACCTTCTGTAAATAGGTAATGCTGGAACAAGTAGGAAAATTGGAATTTGTACCAGGTAGTAGACATATTAAATGACTGTTAATTGTGGAAGGTGTGATAATAGTGATTATATAAGAAATTGCCCCTATTTTAAGACACGCATACTGAACCAATTGGGGCAAAACACCGTGATGTCTTTAACATACCCAGAAAATAACCTATCTGAGATACATATGATAGAACACTAATAATTGCTACATATGCTTAGTGGGTACAAAAAATTCATTGTACTATTTCTCTACTTCATGCTTGAAATGGACTAAATAAAAACATTTTTAAAACTGTATTTTATGCCAGAGAAAATCTAGCTGTTCCTAAAGCAGACCCTGGAAATTAGCCTTAAAGGGCGGGAAGTAATGATACACACCCAGTCATGTGTATATGTGTACACACATGATGTGTTTATACACATGGTCATGTGTATGTGTACACAGGTGACATTACCATACATATGCTCATGTGCACACATGTGAAGTGATTATATACACATGGTCGTGTGTATATGTGTACACACATGATGTGATCATACACACGATCGTGTGTACACGTGCACACACATGACACGATCCTACACACATGTCCATGTATGTGTACACATGTGATATTATACAGTCAAGTGTATGTGTGTACATGTGACGTGACCATACACACGCTCATGTGCACACGTGATTACATACACGGCCACGTGTATATGTGCACACATGTGACATGATCTTACACATATGGTCATGTATGTGTATACACATGTGATGTGATTATAGTCATGTGTACGTGCGTACACACGTGATATGATCATACACAAACTCATGAACATGTGCACACATTGAAGTGATTATATACACATGGCCATGTGTATATATATACACACGTGATGTGATTATCACACAGTTGTATATATGTGCACACACGACATGATCCTACATACACGTCCGTGTGTATATGTGTACACACATGATGTGATTATACACACACTCATGCGTATATGTGTACTCACCCACAGGCGCAGGGTGACACTCTCACTCCCTTATGTGACTATATACCCAACCCCCCTGGAGTGATGCAGAAGAAACAGGGAAGGTGGCTGCCTTTCTACTGGGGGACTAGAAGTTTAAGAGTGGAGATGAATCTTTTCACTATATATTCTGTTCTACTTTTCTAAATGTCTTGCTATATGCATGTATCCTCTTTTCAAAATAAGGTCTTAAAACTAGCAGTTACCACTGTAAAGTTCTTAGCAGGTTAGGAAGCACTTTATAATAATCAATTTATTTCCCATTAGCTGGTAATGCTCTAGCAATTATTAGCATGATGCAGGGTAATTTTACTATTACTGGCCTTTTAGTTACTAGTGATGCTGTATCTCTAGCTCCTTAGCGGCTGTGCTGAGACAAAGTGCTGGAAGCAAAGCTGCTGAGTGGGCTCCTCGTGGCCTGGCACTAGAAGAGGCTGCTCCTAATTTAAGGAGTGGTATCAGAATGAACCATGTGGTATTCCTTAAGACGTGTGCTGGCCTGTGTGTGCTAAGGAAATGGGGGTGGGGTGTTTCTTCTTCAGTAGGTAGAACATACTAGTAATATGCACACACTCTGTGCAACAGCAAAGGCAGAGGTGTCTTTAATATTTTGAACTTGGCCTTCCAGTGAAGATGAGTTTATTTTTGAAAAAGTATCTCCGGAGTAAAACTAAATGACAATATACAACTCAATTTTTCAAGTCCCTATCTAATTCCTGTATTTAGATCAAGCCAAAGGGTTTATTTTAGTAATATACCTCAGTAGCCAACTTCTCAATCTGACGACTTCTCATGACATCCTTAGAAGTTTTTTTAAGCCCCACACCAACCATTACTCTTCCCCCATTTCTAATTATTTAACATTTTAGGTTGAAAGAGATTGTTTTACCTTAAGTGTTTCAAGTGTACCGTCTTCTCTGGCTAGGACGCTGCCAGTGATTCCTAAAATACTGACAACATTTACTCTCACCCCGACATTACTGCTACGGATGCCTGCTTTGCACAGTGTCATCAGCTGGTCAGGAGTCATACACTGTTGAAAGAGAAGAAGGGAGTATTTCTAGTGTTAAACTCTACCATTTCCAACAGCATGTGAAAGAAACGGATCAACAGGTTGCATGGTTCTAAGAGACATAAGTTCTTAGCTGAGAAGTTATTACAAAAAAAAAGTTATTATGTGTTTCTCAGCACTCCCAAACACAGCTGGGCATTTTGTAGTAAGATGAAGCCTGTTTGGTGACTGTCATTATTCCATCTATCATAGCTGTAAGCCAGTAAAAGGGGCTGGAGTTTTTATTAGTTTCATTTGAAGAAGACTTTCATTCAGATGTACACAGACTAAAGAGATTCTCATTTCTTTTCAACATTGATTATAAAAAGTGTTTTGAATGTAAACAGGATCATCTAGCTTTAACAAAATATTGGCTAACTCTGTACAAAGAACTCACTCTGAGATGTGTGTTATGGTAAATTATTAAAGGCTGTACAAACCATTAAGTTACCTAGTGCTCCTGCCACATGTGATACTGTTCATTAAGCTAATCTGGACCCACGCGGACACGAGCATCATGTGAGAGTAGGAGCGCCAGGCTGCACAGTGTGAAGATGAGGGCTTGGGATCTGGAGTGTGACGTCTTGGTTCAAACCCGAGGTTCACTCCTTACCACCTGGCAATCCAGTCAGCTCACCCCACTAAATCTCCCGTTTCCCCATCATCAGTAGCTCACAACAATAACAGAGTTGCTATGAGGACTAAATGATGCATATGATGCATATACTAAATGTTGCTTATTGTTATGTATAAAAATACTGAGGAGTTCTAAATCATCAGATTCAGTTCTGAATCACTTGCATGGCTTCTGCGAAACCTAAAGTGAACAACAAATCTGAGTATGCCCATGGTTCTCAGTACACACTCCAATGAAGAGAATTCCACAAACGATGGAATTCTTCATGGCCAGGACAAGGCCAGCCTGAGAAAGAAAAGTGTGTTGCATCATTAGCAGTATGACTTCCAAATGTAAGCTGCCGACAGTGTACAAACCTATAAGGTAAGGTACCAGCTGGGGTAGCTGGGCTCCAGCAAATCTAGTCTTTGGTTTCTGCTCCTTGTAAAGCATTTGACAGCCAGGTCCTTCTGGCTCTAAAACTCTATGCTCATGGCCGGTACACAGCCAACCTGAGAATTTATGACTTTAAGGTATGTGAGTAATTTACCATTAACTGAGCCTGAGCTTGCAATAATTTCTTTTAAACATCAGACCGGCCAATTAAATCACTGCCTGGACACCAGAGAAAATCAATACAAATACTTTGTATTCCTATAAGGCCCGCCGCACAGGGTTTCCTGACCCTCCCAATACCCATACGGCAGGCCAGGCATCATTACCATTACCATTCATAGAAACTTAAGTCAGAAGTTGTGTTCTTGAAAAAAATTTCTCAAATATACCTAGAAAAAATTTTAAGTGAAGAGTACTATTGGAAGCCAACAGCATGTACTATGTTTAACAGTAAAAGACCAGATATTGCCATTAAACTCAGGAACAAGATCAAGTTTGGGGAAGCACTGTGACAGAGGTGTGGCCATGGAGTGTCTAAGGTAGGAGAGTCCAACAGTAGGACCTTTGCGGAACCAGGAGTGCCCAGGGGATGGTAGATGGCTGAAGGGAAGTGGGTGGTGTGGTCTAACGACATGGGATCAAGACTGGAGGGTTCTAGGAAAGAAGGAATGAGGGTGGGTTAGAACAGTGCTTCTCAAACCCTCTTGTGCACGAGACCCGCGCGGAGAACTTGCTAAAACAGACGGCTGGGCTCCCTCCTCAGAACTTCTGTCTCAGCAGACCGGGCTGGGGCCCCATATCTGCCCTTATATACAAACAAGGAAAAGACTGCTATTGGCAAAAGATAGGAACAGCCACAGAAGAAGAAATGCAAAGGCTTTTAGAACACATGAAAAGATGGCCAACCTCCTCATAGCGAGAGAAATGCAAATTAAAACTGAGATATAATTTCTCTCCTATCCAACCAGTAAAAATCCAGCATTTTGACAACTTACTCTGCTGGTGAGGCTATGGCAAAACAGGCAACTCCAACACTACCAGTGGGGATTCCAGATGGCTCAAACCCTAGGAGGGGACTACAGTAATACCTAGAACATTTACAAATCCATCTAGTCTCTGACCTAGCAAGTACGCTGCTAGGAATCTATTACAAAGACACAATGGCGAAAATCCAAAACGACATTTGTAAGGCTATTCACTGCAGTTCTATTTGTAAAAATAGCAAAAGACTGGAAACTACTCAAACATCCTGCAGTAACAGGTTGAATAAATATGGAACAGCCATGCAGTGGAGTAATGTGAAGCTATAAAAAAGAAATGAGAGAGGTACCTACACACTGTGATGGTCAACAGGGCGGGGGATAGCAAGGGGTAGAAGCACTACTTTTAAGAAAAGCCATGAAATATAAACATATACATATTTGCTGGTTTTCAAAAAAAGAACAGAAAAATTAAAAACCAAAAAGATAATTATCAATAGCGGAAAAGAAAGACCAGGGCTAAAGAACAGAGCCAGACCTCTCTAAATGTGTCCTTTTTGGGTGGTAAAATATACATAACATACATTTACCATGTTAACTATGTTTAAGTGCACAGTTCAGTGGTGTTAAGTACATTCACACTGTTGTGCGACTGTCACCACCACCCATTTCCAGAACTCTTACATTTTCTCAAACCGAATCTCTGTCTCCACTAAACAGTGACTCCTTCTCTCCCCAATAACCACTGTTCCACTTTCAGTCTCTATGAATTTAACTCTGAGGTACCTCATGAGTGGAATCACACCATATTATCCTTTTGTGTCTGGTTTATTTTACTTAGCATTTACAATGTCTTCAAGTCTCATCTGTATTGCATTGTAGTATGTATGAGAATTTCATTCCTTTTTAAAGCCAAACAATACTCCATTGTATGTTTATACCATATTTTCTCTGAACATACCTTATTTCAGTTTTAACTCTAAAACTGTATAAATAATTTACATAATTAAAAAATAAAAATTAAAGCAAACAAAAAAACTTAAAAAAAAAAAGCTGAAACAACTAAAGCTAACTTTGTAAGAAGCCAGACGGAGAAATTTTTCAAGCAACTTTAAACCCCAGTAAGTGGACTACATAGTCATGGAGGGATGTTTCCAAAGGGCAAGAAGAATCACAGTCAAATCTTAACTTGCATTCAGTAGTGTTACTGTTAGTAATAAGAATGGAGTTGTTATTTTGAAACTATTAAATACAATCTGTAGTATAAGCAAATGATAATTTTAAAGTCACTAAGAAGCAAAATTTCCAACACAAACAAGATACAATTATATAATCAGAAGTTAGGTAAAAAGCTATAAAAAACAATTGGTTTCATGTCAAAGACAGACAGGAGCCAATCTGAAGAGGTTTCTATTGTCTAAAGATGACACAATTTTTGCATCAAAACAATGACTATAATGGAATGAAATACAAATATATAAAAACCTACAAGTTCATAATGATACTTAAAAAAAAACAACTTCACTGGTCACTTTTAGAGATTACTAGGGCTCATTACTCTGGGAAAAGGGGTAGGGGGGTGAATCAGACTTATCCTATGTTTTTTGTTGGGAACTTTATTTCAAAATTATCAAATGCTTCATGGGACAGAAAGCTCTAGATTCTCTAGAAGAATCACAGCTAATAAATATAAAAGGAATGGCTAAATTAGGATTTCTCCATTTTGCAATTCCTAATAAAATAAAGGCTCTGACAACAATAATCTCTGCTTGCTACAACCGGTAAGTGAACAGGCTGATTAACCTTAGTGTTGCTATTTCGTAACATACAATTTGTGATATAAAAGCAGGAAGTATACAAGGGCTATCCGGAAAGTATCCAGCCATGTAATAGGAAAATCAGAGGCATTTATGGCTGGATTTTTTCTGGACAGCCCTCACATATAGCACTATAAATTACTCTTGCCAAAAAGACCCTGATCCTGAGTGTAATTAACGCTCTAGACCTGGCTGCCACATTTTAGGAAATGTGGGAGGTGGAGGGACACGTTAAGCAATGCCACTGTGATAACCCAGCCAAATCTAAGAATGCGGAAAACTCTACAGGACACATGACAGCTCCTTAATGAATAAACAGTGTGTCAAAAGGGGATGGTAGGGGAAATGTTACAGATTAAGAGATTTAAGAATCTGGGACTATATTAAAAACCACTAAACTGTATACTTTAAATGGGTGAATTGTATGGTATGTAAACTAAATCTTGATAGAGCTTTAAAAAATATTTAGGAAACTAAAATATCAACCAAAAGTGACATGTGGATCTTACTTAAATTCTGATTTGAACAAACCAACTGAAAAAGACATTTTAAGGCCGTCAGGGAACACTGCAGCCAGTCTGTATATCAAATGATAATGAAGAAATGTCTGTTAATTTGGGGGCTTGGAGTAATGGTACTGTGGTGAAGTTTTATTTATTTTTTTAAGTTCATTTTCTGTCACAGCCATAATGAAACACATAAGAAAATATTTATGGGTGAAATACATGGTTCTCTTGAAACTACTCCAGGAAGCAAACACAAAAACGTAGGAGGCAGAACTGAAACAAGGGTGACGGTGTTGACTGCGTGCTGACATTTGGTGTACGCAGGTTCATTACACTATCACCTTACGCATAATAAGACACTATTACCTTTGCTTTAGGAATGTTTGAACATTTCCTTAATAAAAATTGAAAAAGGAAGGCGACAAGGTACCTGCCACAGAGATGCAGGTGGGTTAGTGAGGAAGGGTCAGGAGGGTGTGCTTGACAATTTCTGTAATAAAGGTGAAGGGGATAAGAGGTTCCAATTTCCAGGTATAAAATAAGTCAGCCATGGGGACGTAACATACAGCATGGGGAACACAGTGGGGAACACTGCAGTAACGCTGTGCTGTGTCGGATGGGTACTAGACTTACGGGGACCACTTCTTTAGATATAAAAATGTTGAATAACTATGGTGTACGCCTGAAACTAATATAATGTTGTATGTTGGCTATATTTTAATAAAAGTCTTTTTAAAAGAAAAATGTGTTTGTTAAAAAGACAAATGACATTCAGAGAAAATATTTACAACAGGTATGTCAAAGAAGTTATAGTGATAGAAATCTCTGTCTGTGTTGGCAGTGGTGGGGAGAAGAAAACGATTTTACTTTTTACTTTAAGCATTTTTTTTAAACAAGGATCATGCACTCATTACTCTTGTGACAGGAACAAAAAGTTAAAAAATAATTAAGTAATGTATTTGGCCTCCACAGTACAGACCTTTGCTAGTTTCACATAAAAAAATTTAAAAACTTACCTGAGTAATATTCTTAGAGGCCATTGTTTGCAAAAGGGCCCTCAAGGCACTACTTATGGCTTCTAGAAAGTCAACATGCTTAGCAAAATCTAAAACACAAAAGTGAAATGTAAATTTGTCTTCTCCAAGATAAGTTATTTTGTAGAAAGAGAAACAAAAACATGTTAAATATTAATAGATATTATAATAAAAACACTTTTGAGATTTAAGCCAAAACTTCTAGTAAACAGTATCCTGTAAACTGTATGCTTGAGTTTGAAAGATGCCTACAACTGAAATAATCTTGACAGACAGCCCTTGACTTTCAGTTGCTGGATTTTCATTTGTCTCCCACTTGAGCATACGATAAACTGGAGCTGGCTTTGTAGACTGAATCCAGCTTTTCAAAGACTGCAGTCATGGTGCTGGCAGACTAGTGTGGATCATCGCCCAAATCACAGAGCTTCCTCACTAGGTCCACTGCCCAGCCAAGAACTGTGGCTTTGTACAGGGCCAGGCCGTGATGCCTCTACAGTCTGCACTGACCATAAAACAGCAAGAAACACTTACACTAATTAACAGTCATACAGACTGTTAGGGCTGCCCGGTGAGCTGGCTCCCTGACCCTTTGGGGGAAAAGGAAACGACTCATTTGGTGTGGTAGGGTTATATTTTCCCAAACCACCATAACCGTTATTTCTAGTTCAGCATCATCTTCCTAAACCTTGGCACTTCCCATAAAGATGTGGAGTATATATCTGCTCCCCTCAAGTCTGGGTTGCACTTTGTGACTTCTTTAACCAACAGGGCATAAGAAAGTGATAGGTCAGATCATAAAGGGCTACATGGCCGCCACTTGACTCACATGCATGTGCTCATCTCCTCTCGACTCCTGCCTTTGGGACCCAGCCACCCTGTTCTGAGGAAGCCCAGAGCACACAAAGAGGTCACTTGTGGGTGTTCTGGCTGACAGATGTGAGTGAACAAGGATTCGAATGATTCTGGCTCTAGATTTCCAGCAGAGGTCCGAGGCTGGGGCTCCTCAATCTCAGTACTGCTGACATCCAGGACCGGATGGCTCTTCGTTGTGTGTACTGGGGTCTCTGTGCACTACAGGATGTTTGGCAGCACCCCTGGCCTCTCTCCTCTGGACACCAGCAGCAATCCACAAGGGGTAACAACAACAAATGCCTCCAGACACCTCTATGTGTCCCCTGGATGGCAAACTGCCCCTAGTTGAGAATCACTGGCCTCGACATTTTGGAGCAGACACAAGCCATCTCTATTGTGCCCTGTCTAAATTCCTGACCTACAGAAACCATGAGAAATGACATGATTATCGCTGTTTACAGCTACAAAGTTTTGGGGTGATTTGTTGTATAGCAAGACACTCTGGCTTTCTGCCCTGGGGTGCCTGGGGCCCCTTCTCCCCTGCCTGTATGAGAGGGAGGCAGCTTCTGCACAGGTCTGGCTCAAAGCTTCTTATATTTTTTATATCTCTTATTTTCAGATACATCTTATGTACAGAAGTAGGGATTTCCTGTAAGCACCACTGAGCAGATACCAGGATAGCTTCAGGATCAGAGAGACCTAGACACCTGCCTTTGACATCACATGACCTCTCACTTCATTTCAGCAGCTAACACAGCACACCTTGCACCATCCTGATTTTTTTCCCCAGAGCCAAAATTACATTAAGCCCCTATTTATATGAGAAGACAAGCTCTATGACCATAGTGGCGTTGCCGATCGTGTTCACGCCTGCATCCCTTGGACCTGCAATAGTGGATAGCATAGAGTAAGTGTTGAATATATACATGCCAAAAGAGTGAATGACCTTGAAGGAGTTCCTTAACCTTTCTAAATGCCTAACTCATACAACCTCCTACCTAACAGGCACTCAAAAACTGGTATCAAGTTGATACTATTAAACTTAAGAAGTCACCATACTGGCTCTGAAATATAACTTATATATTTATTTTTTATTAAAGTTGTAAATGAAGCCCTAGGAATTCATGAATTGTACATAAAACCAGCCAAGTTAAGAAGTCAGTCAATGCAAAATAGAACACACCTCAGAATCAATTTTTGTTTTCTGTCCTCCAATCTCAGGAAAATAATCATTACCTTAGATTCAAAACCCTAATCTAAAACTATACTACAGCTTTACATTACTTAGAATTCTTTCCCTAAATTAAAAATATATTTGAGGGAGTTCCCTGGTGGTGTAGTGGCTAGGCTTCGGCACTCTCAACACTGCGGCCTGGGTTCAATTCCCAGCCAGGGAACTACCCACATAAAAAAATAAATAAATAAAATAAAAATTGAGCAATTTTTATTTAATTCACATTTCTGCTCATTTATCCAAATTTGGGACAGGAATTTCATACCACTCTGCCTTTATGACAAAGACTCAGTAAAAGGTCAACACACATGGTAGTTTCAAAGAAATTAAGTAAATGTCAAAAGAAGTTAAACAAATTCAAAATGTCTTTCCCCTCAACAAGTTTGGACACTATCTAGGAATTTGTAGCATGCCCAAATGTAGGTAATGATCAACCCACAAGTGATAAAGCAGCAAATTATATTTAGGTGAACTTTTCAGACTGATTTCCAATGTTCTGATACGGAACAGAACACGTATCCCAGAATGTGTGCTACCACCATTATAACAGAAAAGAGCTGTCCACTTCCCCAAATCTGGGAAAGGAGGGAATCCTAACTGATTTTAGAACTCATGTAATGGAGCAAACGATAGACTAACCCAATGTGAAAATACACCATTAATAACCATTTCTTGATGTTTTGAAGATCAATAGTTTTCAATGAAGGGGACACAGATATTAAGTGCTTTGAATGCAAGAATGATGAAAACTTTCTCCATTTATCTCTGATGTCAGCCACGAACATAATGTAGGTATGTAATTATTTAGAATTGTATTTTAGCATTAAAATTAAAACAAGTTAGAGCCACTTGTCCTCATACAGTTAACTCTTCTCAGAATTCTCCAGTAACAGTTCACAATATCCATACAGAAGCTGCGGACTACATTATCTAACAAATCCCAAATGTTTAGAAGGACTATACTAGAGTATCATCTCTTAAATGTAAGCAATTACCCTTTATCAAAATTTTCATTCTGTCAAAAAAAAAAAAAAAGGTTATGTGTAGAATAGCCATAAAATTGGAATTTATTTAAAAATCAGAGTACTTAATTATATGTCCTCATGACTCAGAAACTTTCCATTATTTCTCCAAAGCTCAGCTTGGCCTGGTTTTCCTGCGACCTTTCCAGATAACGCATGTATAAGCATCGGTGACCACAAAGAACAGCCAGCTGAACCAGCAGACACATAGCAGTGTTTTCTGTGTGGCAGAGGCACGGAATGGGTCCCCTCAGGTTAGGCAGGGCTTCCATGCAGCAGAGGCTTGGAGAGGCCCTGCTGACCCGGAGGCCTGGCTATGGACTCCCAGATCGGGCCCTGCTTCCTGCAGGAAGCCTGGGGGAATGCGTGGGTGGGAAACCCTACCTGGCTGATAGGAGCCAGACTCTAGCAAAAGTCAGCTGCCCCCACCCCCAGATCTCTTCCAGGTTTTTAAGCTGGGAGAGAAACAGAGAGCTACAGGCCCCATCTGGCCAGCTGGCACTGACAAGCCACCCAGTCCCGGGGCAGAAGGGGAATGTGCCAGCACCGCCGGGCGTGGCCTTGCTGTGACCACACCAGCTGAAGAACACACGGCCCACGGCCACTGGGAAGCTGCATCGGTTAATGGACAGATGTTACAAGGTCGGTAGAGACAGGGCATTAA
Organism: Lyroderma lyra; assembly: GCA_004026885.1. Lineage (NCBI taxonomy): Eukaryota > Metazoa > Chordata > Mammalia > Chiroptera > Megadermatidae > Lyroderma > Lyroderma lyra. Next base: position 101,799 of record PVJL010004403.1, read on the forward strand.
CCAATATGTGGGTTTCTAAACATTTACTCAACTTTTTAAAAATTCATCTAGAACTCTGAAAACACCCACCATCTCTCATGAACTTGACAGAGTGTGAAACAGATGTGTACAGAACTGGGGACTAATTCTTGCTGGACGTTTATACAGAAATGTGTATTAGTCAAAAGCAACTGTGTTTGGATCTTCTAACAGATCTCCACTCTTGGCCTTAATGTTGTGTTTTAGAAGAGAAAGTGTTAAACAGTTTACAATGAAACACAGGACTAATAAACTGACTGTAGCGCAGTGAAGTTATATTTTATTTGGTGGGTGGATTCTAAAGTTAGTGTGGAAAACAAACACTATTTATCTTCAAGTTTACCCTCAAAGCATCCCTCAAAACATTCTGAAACTGAGGAGCTAAGAGCGCAGCACGTTCACAGACATGCACGTTGGGTAGAGTAATGCACAGAATTGTCCTTTACTATATCAAATACCACTTCTTCCTCTCGATCAGTCTCTCTTGGTTTGGTTTCAGCTCATACAGAAAGCAGCCAAGTTAAATAAGATTCTACAACCACGACTGTGAAAATGTTGTAAGAGCAGGCATTAAACCTTGTCCCGTGTGTGCCACTTCACCAGGACACGTACTAAACCCTGCCCAGTTAGGTCACCGCCTTGGTTTTTGTCTGCAAATGGAGCTTAGCTGTATCAGACACCTGCACAGCGGATACTCAGCTCTGACTAGCAAAGGTGTTTGAATAAAGCATGTGTTAGTAAAAGGTGTATAATTGTGTGTCTGGTAGTCTACCATTTGCCTTAAAAACACACACATGTACTTTTATGTTGAGAATTTCTCTGGAACACATGAGAAGCTGCTAACTGACGACCTCTGGGACAGGAACAGGGTGGTGTGAGAAAAAGGAGGGGTGCTGTCCACTTGCACATCCTCTAATACCTTGTGAATTCTGTAATACAGGAGTGCATTACCCAATCAAGGCAAATCAAATGGTTTTAGATTTAAGAAGAAAAATGAAGACTAGTGAATTATCCAAACATGTTAATGAGGCCTAAGATTTATGATTCTTGTGGTTCAGCCTTAATTGGCCTGATATAACCAGACGCAAACAATTTTAGTAACAAAGGAAAATACAACCCAGAGATGTGCGTGCACACTGTGTTTTGACTGTCAGTGTTGGAGAGGTTTCCAGGGCTGGAGGACAAACATGCCCAACTACAAAGTCCCAGTTTCTGCCCCTTTAGCACTGCTCCGTCTGGGCAGTCTTTCATACCAGGGCTGAGACACTTACCTGGCTGAGAAAAGAGCAGCTGTGACAGGTGCTGTGCAAGTGCTTGCAGGGCTGGCGCTCCACCCAAGTGCTCCACCTCCAGGACAGACAGCAGGCTCTGGAGGCACATGAGGGCTCTGCACTGGATGGTGCTCATTCTGAAAGGAAGCGAGAACGTGGTCTGTTTCTGCAGTGTGTGACCCCACAGAACCCAGTGGAAACGTGCAGCCTAAGCTTCAGGTCGTGACGGAGAGTGTCTGTAAGCAGGAGGTACGTGGCATGAACCAAGAATCTAATGGTGACCTGTGAACCTAGTAAATCCAACTGCTTGAACATGCAGTACCTCTGAGGCACAACATGTTTATGAGTCATATGGGATCTGCTTTCAAAAAATTTCTACACGTGGAAGCATCTTTAGAATTATTTTTAATTGCAAAATGTGATGTACCTACAGTAAAGCGCTGCAACGCATGTACAGAGTTTAACAAACAGTTCATAAAGGTAAGACATGAATGCCACCAGTGTCCTCACAGCCCACCTGTGCCTTTCCTGTTCCCTACACGTCACTACTATCCAGACTTGTACAGTAAACATGTTCGTGCTTTTCTTTATAGTTGACCACCTACGTATGCATCCCTACACGATACAGTTTGGCATTACCTGTCCAAACTTTGTAAAAGCTGAAGCACAGTGTGTATGTTCTCCTGTGCCTTGCCTTCTTGCTCAATGTTGTTTCATCCATGTTGTGAGTAGTTCTAGTTCAGATTCTTTGCACTGCTGTATGCATTCTACCGTATGTTTATGCCAAATGTATTTATCCATCCTGCCAACAATGGACAGCGAGTGTTTCCAGGATGGGGCAACTGTGAACCACACTGCTATGTGCATTCTCAGATCTCAGTGCACGTGAGCACATGTTTCTCTAGGGAATAGACACAGGAAACCCTTGAACCTGGGGTGCAGCCAGCATCTTCTACTGAATAGTCCATGACTTCATACAAGAACATAACGAGAAACGGTTTTAGAAATAAAAAAATTCTTACTTTCTAATCAAAGGTTTCCAAGTGGGGTTCCTAGAACATATGTCAACTGCAATGCTGTTTGGAAAAGCAGTTTTCTCAAAAATCTGGATTTAAAAAAAGTCAGCAGAGTGAAAGAAAGTTAAAGAGTAGAATCATTTTACACATGATCCCTTTATAAACCCCAACACATTACTTCTGAGTGACACGGTTAGGCTAGATAAACGCACCTTTCAGCTCACTTCCAGTACCGTGAACGCTGGGTTGTTTCCCCAGGCTCACCAATACCTACAGTGTGAGCTTACTTCTTTTGCGTTCAGAATAAGTAGCTTTCTTACGCCTTTCCTACATTCCCTAATGAACCCAGACTGTAATCGATCACCTTCTTTGGGATGAGGAAGTTGGTGAGAGCGCTGTGAACCTCGTGGGAGAGGCAGAGGGGGGACAGCAGCTGTCCGCTGTCCTCACTGAGGGAATTCTCCATAAATGCATCGCTTTCATCACTGCTGGAAAGCTCCTCCCATTCATCATCAGAGGGATCTGGGAAGAGTGCAAATCACACATAACTGGAATGTTTGAGAAAATCCTCATGGAAGCCACCCTCTCAGTCCAGGGGAAGGATGCAAACTGGGAACGAACCTTCACTACAGCACATGTTGACAATAATTTCCAGGGCCGTCTGCTGAGCTGTCAGCAACGCTATGGTCTCTCTCAGCTCCTTGTCAGTGGGCTTAAAGGAAAAAAAAGTAAAAAACCAATTCTCAACGTTTGGGAAAATAGTTTCTCATGAATTTCTTTAGGTTAAGCCTACTGGATGATTCTTGCATATGAGAGAGAGCACGCGGGGATGGGGTAGGTACAAGAAAAGTCGAGGTGCTGCAAGTACAAAAGAGCGTTGAGTCCTCCTGGCACGGGGGAGCGTGCCACTTTAGCAGGGCTTCCTGCTACCTGCGTGGTTATTCCGTAAGTGCTGCTCACTTAGCTGGAGAGAGCAGATGAACATGCAGGCATCCTGAACGGAAGTCACCCTGAAACTTAACTGAATGTGTTAAGAATTAGCTCAGCACACTCAGATCAAAACAAAGATTCATTTCAGACCCCAGGCACCCACACAGACAATCGAACCTGGTTTTAGAGGCTTAGATGTCCTCTTAGAAAAGACGCACTAACAAGAGCTCCTAACGAACCCGTATATGACCAACAGAGCTTGGCCAAGGAGCAGAACGGCATGCCTCCTGGCTGTCTTTGAAGTCTCCAATGAACCATTTCTTTAAGACTAAAGAAAAAGGGTTGGTCATTTTTTTTCTCCCTCTGGAAGTAAATAACATGAGCTCAACTAATCAATTAACATTTTAGGAAGGGCTGACTGTATAAATGTACATGACCTTAATTCTCAAGTTACCTGTGAAAGTGAAATAGCTATAGTGATATTCCAAAACAGTGCATAAACTATAAATAATGTATATTTTATTGTCTGAACGACAAATGCACTATCATTTATTAACCATTTCACTGGTGTGGAGTATTTCAGATTATTCGGATATCTTATTTCCTCAGATTCACTGGGTCAAAGGTTAAAAACACAACTACAGACCTGTGACATGGTCCCATTTTCCTTTCCAGAATGTTTATACTCATTTATAACCTTCCAGCAACTTCCTTGTGCAACAATGTAATTGCAATTTTGAACCATGTTCTTAAAAAAAAAAAGGCAAATGGCTGATTTAATAGCTGTAGCTTAGGAATGACTGTATTTGTATTCCTTTATTGCCAGCAAGAATGAATATAAAAATTATTCCCATTTGCTATATGCATATGATATTCAACTAAAGAAACATGTACAAATGAGATGCTGTTGCCGGGCTCTCATCCGCAGAAAATGTAAGAAGATCTGGCTTAGAAGCACTCTGAAGTCAAGTTCCACCTTTTTCTTTCACTCTCCTCTCAGACTATTTCCCTGCACCTCATTATTACCGAACTGACATAAACAGCCAATCTAGACAGTTGGCATGACATCCGAGATTTGCTTCAAAATATTCAGTAGTGAGGGGAACATGGGTGGGGAAACACGAAATAAAACAGAACGTGATCTGATAACTGACGGCCGAGGACCGTGGGCAGGGAGCACCCTGCTTCTGCATATGGTCAAAGCACAACCTGGCTGGGTCCCTGCTGTACGCATCTGTGGTTACAGCTCCTTCAGGTAAATGATGCAGTTAGAGGTTCTGATTCTGAAGCTTTCCCACACAGGCCCTGGGCAGTGAGAAAGACCAGAGCTGACCGACTGTAAATTTGTATTCCTGGCACACGTCAGCATGGTGCCTGGCACCAGTGTGTTAATCATCCAGTCTATTCAGTTATGTTAATAGACTTTGAAAAGCGAGCTTTTGTTATGAGAAAACACTGCATTTCATAAGCACCAAAATCTATTTTTAAATAACACTTAGAAACGTAAATCTCTAAGTACCAGTTAAATATCCAGCCTTTTATACCAGGGGCACTTAATCTTGGGAGATGTGGGCCTCAGTCCCCTCTTGCTCCCTTTTAGGAGCCCCTTGGTGACAAGGCTGGAGGTTGAGGAAAACAGTCAGGAGGCTGTCCTACCACTACCAGCAAGGGGTTTCAGATATTCAGACTGCCTACCTCTAACTTCCGGTTCTGCTCTGACAGGAATTCGGGGTAAAACTCTGTGCGATGGTCAGCACCAAGTCAGTGCAATGCCGGCAGCTGCATGAGCGCCGGCAGCCCTGATCTGTTGCACCCTGATACTGCACATGTGGACATGAACCACATACACCCTCAATCTAGACCTTACCCTTGCTGTGACCACTGAGAAGTTGCTATGGCTCTTTATACAGACCCGGCACATAGCTACGTCTTTGTCCACCTTGTTTTACTGATTTTAAATTCTACCCAACCTAACTCAGATGCACAAGTGAGACAAAGAGTGAATTTGGAGTTCAAATACATGCCCCCTGCACCAAAACGGCAGGTGTGCTATGATTTTTAAGCCACTTTATGATTTGAAAACAAGTCAAGGACAGGGTGGCCTTCCTAACAGCTAATGGCAAAGAAGTTCTAAAACACCACCAATTCACATTTTACAAGACTTTGTGAATGCAAGAAAGCAGTACACTGACGCGTTTACTTTCAAGTATGGTCCACGTAAAGAACTCTTATCGGGCACAAACTTACCAAGACTCTAGGACACTGTCTTGAGACAACTCTTAAAGTCTCAGTTTACTTTACATGAGTAAAGACAGGCCACATCTGAAGTGGTAGAAGTGGGAGGGGGCTCTAGGAGCCTTCTTCCACTTCATCATCACTCTGCAGAATGCTTCAGCAGCCCCCTGACAACACTGACCTGCTTTCGCCACGCTGCCCCTTACCCCATCCTTCCAGACGGCTCGGAGTTCCACCTGGAAAGTCTCTCCTGTCAGCCTCCTCTCCTCCTCTCGCCTCCCACCAGGGCAGAGTCAGGGGCGCCTCCCATTAGAAATGTGTGCACAGCCCTCTGTTCTTAGCACAGGCACTATAATGAAAGAGAATTATGCATCTCTCCTCCCAAGATGGAAAAGGTCCCCAGCGTCAAGAAATATGCCTTCACCATCAGCATGTGACATAGTGACTGGCACACAGCAGGAGCACAGAAAATGTGCTCCCGAGTGAACAAAGCCCGATGCCCAGGTGCCCCCGTTTTCCTGACCACCTGCTCTCCTCCCTGGGCAAGAAGTTCTCCAAGTACGGCTCCATCTCCTGCCAGGCTCAGTGGCAATGTCTCCTGCACCCAAAACTGCTCCACCTTCCCCCACTGTCACACCCACTAGCACCGGATGCCACAATCCCCCCGTGTGCAGAACTGGCAACCCCTCAGGGGCCCTCACGACCACCCCACCTCCTCTGCACGGCAGCAGGTGACCACGAAAGTCTGGCTCGCTACCTTGGTGAGGCTAACCACTAAGATAATGGACAAGAATGCAAGGGGCAATCCACACAAAGTAAAGACAGTTTGAAGACAGTCTGGGAGGCAGTATGTCAACGAAGCGGAGAGACCCAAGAGCTAGGAAGACCGTGTGTTTCCAAAGTGTGGCAACAGCTCGGCCCTGTTTGAAATCATGTGCATATAGAAGTTTCATTTTGGACGGGGAATTTTTTTTTTCCTCTTTTGGGGATAGATTTCTAATGTTATGAGAGTTAATGGAGAAAGATGACTAGTTTTTACTAAAATTCACTTTATAATTAACTTTTGCTGTAACATGTTTCTACAAAGTCTAGGATACCTACTGAAAGGGAATCGCTGGGTTTGACTGCATGATCTGACTTACTGGAAGTAAATCCGAAATAAAAGTTTTCCTTCTGACTTTTCTTTTCTGAGGCATTTCTTCCATTTCATCATCTTCGACCAAACCACCACCATTGGCATTCTCTAGTATTTCCTCAGTCTCTGCAGCAGTTTCCAGCCTTTGCGTCTCGGCCCCCTTCATCTGAATAACCACCTGACCAGCATCCATTTCCAAAACGTCAGATAAGATCTTTAGTATGGCATTTATGATTTCTGCCTGACTCTTGCATGGAATAACAGCCTTTAGATTCCAAATTGTGCCTGGGGTAAAAAAAAGAAGGAGCATAAGAACAAAGGAATCACCTGTGAAATCTTTCATTAAATACAGTTTCTGAAAACAAGATTGGTTCTTTAAGCTCAGGTGTTAATTTGGAAAAAAAAAAAGAAAAAAAATCACGATCCACTGCCTTTCTGCCTTTGTTCAGTTTTTATTAAGTGTCAAAAAGCTTTGCAGAGGCAGCTCCTTCATTACAGTCCTTCACAATTGTCTCCCCTCGTTGGCACACAATGCCACACGGCAACAGGCCCAGAAAGTACTGGCCAGGTCTCTCTGAGAATGACAAACTACAGATGCCTTGCTTTCTCTCATCCTAACCTGAGCTGCTTTCCAAAACAGCTTCTCATATTCCAAGAGTGGAATGGAACGCACTAAAATTCCAAAGTCTCATGGACAAAGCAGACAACAGGTTCTTGGTTTTTGCTTATCGAAATATATCAGGAGTAGTTAGGCTAATTAAAAATAAAAGGTTGTTAAAATAAAAATACTGCCTGGGTATATATACCCAAAAGAATTGAAAGTAGGGACTCAAAGAGATATTCACAGAAGTATTATTCAACAGCCAAAAGGTGGAAGCCACCCACAGGTCCACCCACAGATGAATGGGTAAACAAAATGTGGTACAGATACATGGTGGAATATTACTCAGCCCTAAAAAGGAAGGAAATGCGGACACACACTGCAACATGGATGACCTTTGAGGACATCATGCTAAATGAATTTCAAAGCCAGTCACAAAACAAACAAATAAAAACTCTACCTGACCCCACTTACGTGAGGCACCTAGAGTAGAGAGAAAGAAGAATGGTGGGAGCCTGGGTCTGAGGGGAGGGGGAATGGGGAGTTGTTGAACGTGCACAGCATTTCAGTTTTGCAAGATGAAAAGAGGGCTGGAGATTGGTTGCAGAACAATGTGAATACACTTAACACCACTAAACTGGACACTCAGAAATGATTAAGATGGTAAATTTTATGGTATGTGTATTTTACTACTTAAGGAAAAAATACCTCTCAAGATCTATTACCTCTGTGAGGCCAAAGGGCAAGAGGAAAATATATATAAAAACTGTATAAATTACCAACTATTCAACATATCATCAGATTATTTCTTCTTTCTGTATTTAGACGTTATGGGGAGAAAAGAGTTGGCGGAGATCTTATACAAAAGTGAGTGGTCATGTGTTGGATGCCCACAGTGATGTCACGGGTTAATAAAGAAATCCTAACAAGAGCATTTCTTTTATCAGACAACACTAGCTTGTTAAAATGAAAACAAACCTATTTTAGAAGGCTTCCCAACAACGCACAACTGGTTGAATTCAGGGTCTCCACTTAATTATCACGATTAAAATTTTCCAAACAGACATAAGCACAAAAGACCCTGATCGGTGAAATAAAGAACGTTGGCCCCCTATCTCTCCCCATTACTAAAAAAGCACACTGTCACATATGGCTAAACTTTACCTGCCAACAATGTCTTTAACAGAACATATTCCATGGAGCTGACAGGAGAAAGCATTGCTGACTCTAGCACGTGCAATGCTGGGGCACTGAAAGATTTCTGCAGCTCTAGGTTATCTTCGGTCACCGTTTGCAAACAATATGCTATAAAGACAACAATTAAATATTTAGAAACAATGAATTCTGCTAGGATAATTTACACCAAAATAACTCATCAAAAAACATTTGCATCTTTACAATCCAGGTAGCTTTTATAGGATATATACACTTTACCTCAGGATGGTACGTGCAAATGAAGGTTCTCAAACTATCAGTGCTATGAAAGATCTTTTTGCTTTTCTTTTTCTAATTCTTTACAGAACTAGACTTTTATAAAATACAACTTAAAAGGCTTTTAAATGTCATGACAATGGGGAGTCACTATAAACATCAGTAAAGGTTTGTCCTGAACTCACTGTGGACCAAACACCAGTCCCACAAACACTCTTAGGGGTACTTCTGTTGTCAACAACAAGCCTAGGTTTTGGGGCATTCTAGATTTTTTTAACTTTAGCATGACCTTAATAGTTACAGTTATTTCTAGTGAAGCAATATTTGTTATAGAAAAAATATTTTACATAAAAATATGAGCAATATGTAAAATATTAACAGACATATGAGACATTTAACTCCTCCCCTGCATTAAAACAAGACAATGGATTACAACCTGCACATTAAAAATAATTAACTGAAAGTATCAAAACATCTAGGGTTGCACAAAAGCTTCTGACAGAAGTCTCAAGACCTCTGAAGCACGAAAAGAAAAGCAAATGTGTCATCTTTGAGGTATCGTATTCCATACAAATCCATTTTTCTTCCAGCTCTAAAAATTCCAAAGTAAATTGCACCCACTCACATTAGCCAAAATACATGCTATTTCTGTGATCTAGTTTGGTTCCCAGAATACATATGTATACAGACCCATACCTATGCAGATATTAGGGCTGTCCAGTAAAAAATCCCAGTACAAATGTCATTATTTTTCATATTACATGGCTGGATACTTTCCAGACAGCCGTCATATATTCATATACATATATCCGAATGTAATATTTTTCTCATTAAGAGACTAATGAAATTCACTTTGGCAAAAAAGCCAACATAAGTTGTGCCTGCTACCATAAAGATAATATAAGTTCAAAGAAAGACACATTAATCCAGAGAACGGAATCTCAGAAGTTTACTAAACTATATGTAAGCCTTGCTTGATTTTCAAAAGAAAAGTAATTTGACATTTGTTTAAAAACCATGAACCTAGCTAAACACAGAAAGAAAACGATTATGCAATTCCAAATGACTTTATTTTGATCCATTTTTTTAAACGTTCGTTAGAGAAAAAACCTAAAAAAAAAATCTGTAACAAGATTAAAGGCACAAAAATACAAGTTTTTCTTTTAAAAATTATGAACTAACCTTCCTGAAATTCTATAGTAATAAAAACTGTCTTCTGAGATGAAAAGTCACCTACCAAATTCCTAGTTCAATTGTTTTCAAAAATCCACATTTACTCACAAATCTCCCCTCGCCCAAAGATGCCATTTTGAGAAACTGATTTTTGAATCCTTCCCAGTAATAATTATCCCACTACGTGTTTTTTCTTTTCTGCTCCCTTGAAAGCACCTATTAGAGCCCAGAGAAGCATCGGGAAGGGAACACACTTTGCCCTTGCCAGGAGAGAAGCATAAATAAAAGAATAGCTGATGCCCGCCACTATGTTGGGTAGAATAAAATGCTTCTCATCAATGACTTCTCCACTCTAGCCCCAAGCTCTGTGGAGCCCTCCAGTTTCCGCCTCCTGCCCCTACTGAGTGAGGACCCCCATGGCTCTCTAACCCCCATATACAGAAGGCGGGGGAGACAGGACAGCTGAGGTGGGCAGACTTCCCTTCCTTGTCCCGCAGGAGGGACGAAAGGAGGCTGATGTGACATGCCACTGATTTTCCTCTCCCAAAAAGCCCAGGTTATCAGTGTTCTGCTGAAAGTAAGAGAGACTGGTACAAGACATTAAATAAGTCTAGATGCCTGTTAACTTTGGCCCAAAGGCCTGGTGGTTGTGGGTGACTTTCCCAGAGGACGAGAGACGAAAGCTCAACCGCTAACAAAGGCTTCTCAGGATGGTGACATTCCAGAGACCACACAGGCTCACCTGAGTGCCTTCCTCCCTTTCCCAGTGCAAAGCAGGAAAAGTGCATGAGTAAGTAAAGTACTAAAGACAGAGTTTAAAAGCTTCAGAACAAACAGCATCTGCAATGCATTTACACACAATGAGGAAAAGAAATCACTCCTGTAGAGTAAACATGCTATGTCTGACAGATTTTTTAATAAGACCACACATACTTAAAATAGCATCACCTTTTCTTCACTTACCTACTGAAATAGCCAGGTCAACATTGGTGGCAAACCTACTTAAATACTTCAATACAATCTCCAAACACCCTTCTTTGTTGAATAGAGATACTGCTCTACTACTGCATTCACTAAATTGAAGGGGGGGAAAAAAAGTTTTACTAGTCACATTTTAACATGAAGAAATCAACCACAGAAATTCATGAAAAAATAAATGAGACTTTATAAAAGAACCAAAGAGTTGGAGTTCAATACCCTCCACTGTATAGATCAGTGGTTCTCAACCTTCCTAATGCCGCGACCCTGTAATACAGCTCCTCATGTTGTGGTGACCCCCAACCATAAAATTATTTTTGTTGCTACTTCATAACTGTAATTTTGCTACTGTTACAAATCGTAATGTAAATATCTGATATGCAGGATGTATTTTCATAGTTACGAATTGAACATAATTAAAGCATAGTGATTAATCACAAAAACAATATGTAATTATATATTGTGAAATATTTCTAATTACAAATAAATGAAATTTTGTCTTGAAGCATGGCATGGTGTAGCTACTTTTAACAGAGTAGCTGCTTTCTACACAGTAGCTGCTCTCCACACGTGTGACTGGTCCGCATAAGTACATTACAGCGCCAACCCCGTCACATACACCAGTGTTCCTACGGGGTGTATGTGATGGGGTTGGCGCGATGATGTCATCACGCTGAGTACTCCTATGTGGGCGCATCTGGATGTGGGCGGACCCGCCTGGAGACGGATAAAGGAGCGGGGTCTCAGTTCCTAAGACATTCAGAAATATGTGTTTTCCGATGGTTTTAGGCGACCCCTGTGAAAGGTTCGTGTGACCCCCAAAGGGGTCGTGACCCACAGGTTGAGAACCGCTGGTATAGATGAAGAAACCCAGGCCCATGTATATTCACTGTGCGTGAACACAGCTGGCTGACTGTGTTTTTATTTCTGTATCACAGCCGGATCTATTAACCCAGCTCTTTACCTGCACCCCAGTTTCCTTATAGGAGGTTAGAGCTAGAAGAGATCTTAGAAATCATTTACTTCATCTCCTCATTTCATAGAAGGGAAACCCAAGCCCCTGAAAGTGAAGTGATCTAAGGATCATGCATTTTGTTAGTGGTGGTTCCCTGGGTCTGGCCTACTGTTGTTCCCACTATAACACAGTAATAATAAGTTAAAGTAAGGATAAAAGGCCTCTATTCTTATCACACGAAAAGCCCCAATTATAAAGAAAGTGAAATTAAATTTAATGCACTCCTTCTAGACTGCTACTATAATTTCAACAAGCAGAATTTGCAGTCTGCAACAGAGAAATCATTATGATAAATATTTTTCAAATTCTACTACCTTCTAATAAAAGAAGCAGAATTAATGTTATTAATGCTGTCACTGTTATTAATAAACATGCAGGGTGAACAGAGTTAATTATATATAATAATTTTATCCACATTTCCAGAGAAAAGCATTCCTCCATACATACCACATATGTACCTGATGCACTAATAGCTAACAGAGCTGACTAAATTATTAAATTCAATCCTTTACCTAAAGATAAACTGTTTCTATTTACCTACCTTGCTAGCTAGCTACTGCAACACTACTATGAGCCTACCCTTAAGAAGCCCACAGTAAAATCAGGTATAGTCAGGAAGGTAAGACATACATGTGTTAAGATAATTTGAAATACATACATATGTAAATATAATTTAAAAGATAAACTATAAAACAAAAATGTAAGAGCTTTGATGACTGGAAATGATATAGATAGGGCTCACAGGCAGTCATGAAAAAGAGATTACTATGGAGATCCCTTTTTCAGGCTCTTTCCAAAAAAATCTTTAGAAAATGTCCAAGTTCAATAATTTATGGATGTAAAAGTTACCTGGTGCACAGAAAAGCAGCACCCGCCAGCCTGCTCAAATGCCATTTCCTCAGATCTGGTCCCTCCCATTTTTCTGGTGGAATGCCTCCACCAGTTTAAAGTGAAGCCACAGGCAAATGTGAACTGCCACACAGACAGCTCTTCAGATCCAACTTAATCTTGTATTCTAAGAAATACTTATGCTTTTAAAAGGTCAGAAACAACCATCACTGCCAATTAAAAGTAATGAATTACGACAGAATCTTGCTGGAAACATGGAACATACAATGGGATAGGAAAAAACAAATCCAAGTTGTGTTTCTAGCTATTTCCATCCCTAAGAGCAAGCCTGCCCCACCCGCCACTGCTACAGTCATGGGATGGAGCATTCCCTCTCGCTACTTAGCCAAAGGAGTTCTCCCTGTCAAATGGCCATGGCCTGTGGTCCGTCTCCTTCCCGATGCCAGATCAAAGCAGCTGTCTCACTGGGTGGGGCCTGGCTGGCTTAAGACATCTGCTGCTCAAGGCTCACAGGTGGTGGGGGGGACGCACCAATGGCCGTGGTTCCTCTTACTTTGGTTAGCAGCGATGGCTGGAGAGAGGAGCTGTTAAGCAGAAAAAGACGCAGTGATGCCAGGAAAAGGGCCACGCCCGGAAGCAGGCTGATCTGGGGCCTGTGGACATTACCCCTGACCAAAGGCTGACGTCACAGATTTAGAGGTCCTCCAAGGAGGGCAGAAAGAACCGTAGCCTGAGGAGTGGGGTAGCAGGGGGCTGTGTCTGGAAAGCATCTTACCATACATTCCACAGCATGTTCGTGGCCTCGTTGGCTATGTTCTCAATAGTACTTCTGTTCTGATCTCTTTTTTCCTGTGGAGACGCCTCATTTGAATCCAGCCCAGCACTACACTGTAACCAAAAATCAGGATTAGCACCCTGGTTCAAAAGAATAATTAAACAGAAAGGCTAATGATAATGAAGACTCACAAAAGATAAATATCAGCAATTAGAGTGGTTAACAAGCCCATCAAATTCTCATAAGCAGTAAAGTTCCCACAACACTGCTCCCTTTTGGCAAGAAATACAACAAGAAAGGTTCGCAAGCCATTGTACAAACTGGATAAGGAGCATTTCACATTTTGAATGAAAATGTAAAATCAATACAAAGTATTTTTTCTAATGTGATAAAGATAGTAAATAAGGCAAAGAAAGGTAATGTAATAAAAGCTAACATCTACGTGGTACCTTCTATGTGCAAGGCACTATTCTAAAGCATTTACATATATTAAGTCATTTAATTCTTACCACAAACCTATGAAGGAGATGAACTATTATTCCCCAAACTCCTGCTACCAATAGGAGGCTAAGGTACAGAGAGCTTGCTGCAGGTGGAGCTCAGGATATGGTAAAGCTGGGCATTCTGGCTCCAAACTCAGTGCTCTGAACCGTGCTGCAGCACTGCCCTTCTACATAACCCATGGCATCCCCTAAAAGCAGGGCTGTTCACCTCGGCCCTCCTAACATTTGCACAGGATAAGTCTTTGCTGTGGGGGCTGTCACGTGCACGACTGGATGTTGAGCTGCATCCTTGGTCTCTACCCACTATGTGCCAGTAGCAACCCCTGCCCCCAAGGTTTGACAATAAAAAACGATGGCTCCAGACATTGCCAATGTCCCCTATGGGGCAAATCACCCCTAACAGAAATACTGCTTTAAAGGGAACAAGACGGATGTCTCTTATCAAAACTGGGTATTCTTTCTATCACCTTCAGTGAAAATTACCCAGAGGCATGCGAGAGAGAACTTAATCCTGAAACTACATCATGCAATAAATAAAGCTGGCACATTAAATTTAGAAACTTAATCATCATCTAGGCAAATTCCTAATGTCTGTGCTTCAGCTTCCTCATTTGTAAGACTGGAATGTTTTACAGATGCCCACCCACAGGATTGCTGTGAGGACTCAATAATACAAACAAAACAGCACCTGGCACATAAATAAACACAAATAATACTAATTATTTTTACTGTATGAAGTTTAAAGTCTAAAGGAGTTAGAGTTGGTCACAATTTTAAGATCTCTTCCAGCTAGCACAAAGAAAAGCTGGTGGGGACAGACCAGAACCTGGAATCAATGATAGGAGATCAGAGTGTTGGAAAGTCAAATTCCCATGGGATGTTCCGAGGGAAGACAATATAACTAACACCAAAGTACCAAATAAACAAAGTTTGGATACTAAAAGCTAAATTAAAAAAAAATCCCTCAGGGTACTTTATAAACCACATACCTCTTTCAGAAGTGCAACCAGAGGAGTCATGATGTCTTTAGTCACCATGTCATCACAAACTTCAAAACCTCCACAAGCACTGAGATTTCTACACAAAAAGTTTAAAATACGTGTTACTGTTACTTTCAGATCGCATGTCACAAAACAATCACGCTCTCAAATTTATTTCTATTTCTAACCATACTTAAGGTTTCCCAGAAGAAATTGCTTATTACTGACATGATGCCGCAGAACCAATCCGTCAATTTCTACCTGCTCCGATCCTTGCTCTACATGATGTAAACAAATGACTTAGTCACGTAACAACTCAGTCTGAGACAGTACACAGGTGTGTGCCTATGGACAAGTGAGAGGGGAGAAGACTTTTCCCACTGAATGCGAATGAATCACAACCTAACCTCACGTGAAGGGACCTTTTCCTGGAATCGCGACTTCCAAGACAGCAAGGGTGAGATTACTGAGAATGACATCCCTGAAGCATCCCCGACTTAAATCAATGAATGAAACGTAACAAATACAAACAGAACTATAAGAACTACAAATATTAACTTCTATGTTTGCCCCCTCTACAGATCATTCTCTGCACAGCCACCAGAGTGGCAGTTAGGAAAAGTAAATGACATCACGTCATTCCTGCTGCGAATAAGTCCTTTAGCTCTGCATCACTGTGTCCTTGTCCATCTCTCCAGCCTCATCTCCCGTAATGCCCGGCTCGCTACTCCACTCAGCCACTCCAACCTCTCATTCTCCAACAGCACCAAGGACCACCCGCTCATCCTCCCCCGCCTCACTTCTTTGCTGTTCCCCTTCCCAGTCAGGAATACATTGTTCTTCCGAATCTGTCTCTCTCACTGGTCAGTTCTTAATTCACAAATGTCATCTAGAGATCATCCAATTTAAAGTACTCGTAATGTCTCACACCCAACTCCTCACCCTCTCGGTATTCTCCATAGCATGTCTCACCACTGCATTTGACCGTGTATAATGCATACCCACGTTTTTGGCCCAAATTTTAAGGGAAAAACATCTTTAGTTTTAATTTTTTAATTCAAATTTTTATTTGTTTATATTTTGGTACTTGATTTTCTGTATTATAAAAGAATTTTAGCACTTATTTCCTAATGTATTATAATACAAAAAATTTTATGTAATAATTACAAAACACAAAAACAGATACAAGGGGCAAAAAATTTTATGTATAAAAATGTGTGTGTGTGTGTGTGTGTGTGTGTGTGTGTATAAAAGGTATCGGATTCCAAGGTATTATTTTGCATATGGATATCATTGATTTCTAGAGTTACACTTTTAAAACATAAGCATAAATAAAAGAAGGTAGTTTCCTGTTTCTCATCAACAAGGGATCTTGTCTGTCAATGTCCTGCCTGCTCAAAATCCCCTGCACCAAGAAGACCTGGCACATATACTAGAGAGTCCCCTGAACCTTAGGACTCCAGGGAGGGTTCTGGGGAGAGGCGACAAATGCGCAGGAGGTTGCTGTGGGTGAAGCAGCCAGGCAGACGCATGGAATGCGTATGTTCAGGGGCTCATGGGGGCCTTTGGAGGCTGGAACCCCAGTTCAAATGCTCCCTCTGCAAATGGGAGACCCTGGGCAGTTCTTGGCGATGCCCAGGGCAAGTACACGGCGGATGAAACGGGACAAGCGACGGCCTGTGCCACACAGAAGGCACACACTGGATGCAGTGCCGCCCAGACACCCCTCCCTGCTCACCTCAATGCGCCGGCCGCCGTCTCCCTTACCGCCAGGCTGGGGTCCAGCAGCAGTGGCCCAAGGCGGCGCACGGCGTCCCGGCGCGCCAGGCCCGGGAGCGCCGGCTGCTGCTGCACCAGGCGGGCCAACCCCGCGCAGGCGCACTCGCGCACCTCGGCGCTCGGGTGCTGGAGCTGCGGGACGGGACCGCGTGTCAGAGAGCAGAGCAGAGCTCAGGCGCAGCCCCAGGCCTCCCCGCGAGGGCCGCTCGCCCCGCCCTGCCCCTGGGGCCGGCGAGCCCTGGCCTCACCTTTTCTAGCAGCTCTGCCGCCGGCCCATCGTCCTCCTCTCGCTCAGTCCCGTTCTCCGCGGCTGCCAACTCGGCCTCACAGTTGCCGGCAGGGGAGAACTTAGGTCGCTTGAAGCGCTTCGTCCGGCTCTTGCCCATGGCAATGTAAGCTGGGAGAAGACCGAGAGAGAGAAGAGCAACGATGAGACGGTGGAAGCTGCCGAACTGCTGGCAGGTTCTCGTGGGCAAGCAGGAAGGCCGTGAGTCCTTAGGGCCTGAGTCCACCTGGGGAAAGCAGTACGCAGGCGCGCGGCGTGTCTGTGGCGGCGGTGGGGGGATTGCCGGGGGCTGGCGCGGAGAGCACGCAGGCGTAGAAGGGATAATGGGCGGGGTCAGACCTAGCCATGGGGCGGAGTCCGGTGGATTTTCCCCCCGGCAGGAAGGAGGCCGGGTTTGAATGGTAATACCGACTCCGCCTCCCACCAATTAGAGACTTTTATCAAGCTACTGAACCTCGCCAAAACTTTAATTTCCATAGCATTCAAATGGGATTAAGGACACCTAACTTGAAAGGTTATAAGTGAGGGTTAAGTAAAATTATGTAAAGCTCTTAACACCAAGACTGACATAGGATAGAGCGCTCAAAAAATTTTAACCAAGATTTTGTGTTCCCAGTGCCCAGCATAGCTCCTGTTATAGTCAAAAGTCCAGTTAATGTTTTAGAATGGACTCCCTTATGAAGTAATTTAATTTTCCTGCCTCGGTTTCCTCAGGCAAATGGGGTGACCAAAAATAATACATACCTAGTACAGTTGTTATAAGGATTAAATGTATAAATGTGTTTTAACATGCTAAGAACAGAGACTGGCACTTAATAAGCACTATGTAAGTGTTTGGTTGAAACTTTTCAACAATTAACAAAATGATTCCTTCACAAATACTTATCAAGCACTAGGGTACAGTGCTGGGCATTAGGATAAAACAGTAACCAAGACAGATTTGGTCCCTGTCCTTTGTCTTTGTCCTTATAGTGTTTAGTGAGAAATATGTTAAATATATAGTAATTATATGAATAACTTTAATTACAGATGTGTAAGTACTAAGCAAGGACGAAAACTACAGGAGACTCTTACGTAGTCTTTATATAAAATCTCATGTATTTATTGAGCACCCAATAAATGCATAGCTTTCAGGTCAACACCATGGAGAAAAGTTCCACCCCATGGCAGCCCTGCCAGCAAGGAAGGAGTTGACTGTCTAGTAAAGGAAATAATATTAATTACTATAGCATATTCTGAAAATCACAGAGGCACAGCTAAACTTACAGAAACTCGGGCCTATCAAAGACCAATTTTAGGTACAAGGAAAACTTGCGAGTCCCAAATATATGTTGGTATGTTTTAACTTCTTATCTCTCTCTTATCCTGCCACCTCCCTAGTCCAAGTTACTGTCTTCTCTTATCTTGACCATATAGCATTCTGGTCTCTTTTTCCACCCTGTCAATCCAGACAGCAGCTAGAGTGTTTTTCTTCTAAATAAGTATCTTTCCCATTTTTGCATAATATCTAACTCCCTTGCTTAAAAAAAATCCTTTCAGTGGCTAACCTTTCCCTTAGGATAAAGACCACCATCTTAGCCGGCTGCAGGGTCTTCTTGCAGCCTCTAGTTTCATCCCACGTCGTCTCTTGTACTCTGTCTGCTCTTCTGTCACCCTCCAGAGGGCCAAACTCTTCCCAGCCTCTACCTTTTCCCTAATGTCGCTTCTTCATAGCCATACCCTCTGATTTAAAAATCAGAGACAGGTCTCCCTCAATTAAGACTGTCTTCCCCACCTGTAAAATAGATACCTGGACTCAATCAGTAATTTCCCAATTTTGTGGGAGCGGGTATGAGGGTGAGGCTGGTGGTGAAGAGAAAATAGCCTGGCAATGATGCTGGGGCCATTTCAACCACAGCAAAGGCTTTTTTGGAAAATGAATTGTTTTGCTAGGATTAAAGGTATGAAAAATCTTTAACAAAAGTTTCTGTCCTGGAGTCAATGGACTCCAAGTAGGCTGGCATCAGGAAACCTGTGAAATATTCTCCAAATGCAAGCGAACTATATGGAATTATGTACACAGGTGTATTTCCGTAAGGGAGAAGATACAGACCTTTTATTAAACAAAGTAGCTGGTAACTCCAAAAAGCTCTAAGGACCTATAAAATCCCTTGTCAGTTTCATACTCTTGGAGGAAACTGGCAATGCAAGTTTGTAAAGCACACTTTGAGAAAACCTGCCTTTCCTGATTAAGAGCCAAATGTTATTAGACAATGATGAGTAAGACATTAAAAGTAATCATAGTCTAAAAAACTGGGTACTTAAAACTGCTACTTAAAATTTGCTCTACTGGACACAGAGTTAAAGTATCTCATTTGGACCCGAGCCTGTACCTGAAACACATGTTTTATATGTTTTAAAATTTTTTCAGTTACAGACTTACAATAAACCAAGGAAAAAAGTCCAATCACTAATTATATATAAAGTATTTATTTTTATGCACATATTTACCTACAAAATTTACAGAAAATAAAACAATGCAGAATATATAGAATACCCTTTTAAGATGTCTTAGGAGCAGAGGGTTTTTTATTGCTACAGTTCAAAGAATAAGATTTTATATACATGAAAGCCAAGATGAACAATTTAAATGGTAGCCTTGTTAAAAAGGTTTTGTCCTGTTACTGAATGTTCAGCTTTATGTTAAATGAAATTTAAAAGATGGCTCATAAAATAATTTAAACCTTTTCAAAATCTTCTAATAAACAGGTAAAAGGCACCTCCAGTTCTTTAAAATATTTACAGTAATCCCAATAGTTTAATTTTAAGAGCTATTATATTATAGTACATGTGGCTAATATGCATACACAGTATGTTAATAACACTCTCTAAACAGTGAAAACTGTAGCCTCTGGTTTGTGGCACCCCTCTCAAGTTCTCCTTGTGATGGCGTGGTTGCTCTATTACACCCGTGCAATCAATACTTGCGTAACAGCACGTCTACCACAGCATAAAATCCAATGATGTAAAACAATGATTATCAAATTCCCAAGCAGTATGTAATTTAAACCTGTATATTCAGAAGCCTTTGGAGTGTTTTTAAAATTATTTTTAAAAATATAAAGTAAATTTAGCATTAAATGAAAACAATTAACAAAAAAATATCATCACAATAGTGGCTGGAGGTCACTATCTGGTTTTAGAAAAACTGTTTCTCCAAACACCTAAAATTTCTTACAATATAACGGAGATGAGCCCTCCTCAGTCTCAGCTCAATCTGATGTTCGTCCCGCGTTACGACTGAGAGACGAGTGTGAGGGTGAAGGAAGGCACAGCCAGCTTCACAGGCTTCAGAGCTGCGGGGATGGCAAGATGTTCCTGAATACTGGTGCGGGAGAACCAAGTCACACGACGTTTTCCTCTTTAACATTGGCAATGATTTGCTATTTACAGTAGTTTGCAAAAATACATTATAAAAACTGGATGAGATTCTGTCTCTAAGTTTAACTTAGTAACATACATACATACATACATACTTCATCTGCAAAAATCTTTGCAGGATCTGAAGTGCTAAAGTGACACATACTGAAAGAGATCATCGAAGGTACCGAAGCACTGATAATGGGAGTCACCATCATCAAGCTATCTGGGTAAATATTGCACACTTCTTGTCAGTTGTTGCTGTGACCGTCACATATCCAACTGTAAAAGAAATCCTCTGTGGCTTCTGCTGTTACCACTTATTTGAAGAAAGGTTGTTTTAGGTCCCGTAACAAGGAGTGCAGATTGTCATTGAACGTGAGGCCTAGGTTTCAAAATTAGTTTTCCTGTCTGTAAAAACAAAATGGATGTTTTTCAATACAGAGTTCTATTAAAAACACCACCACTTTATCTTAAAGGGTGTGTGAAGGGTACCAAAACACCTCTCTACACTTAGTCAAAATTAAGCAATTAGTAACTATGTTTTCAAAGTTTCTTCTGTGTAGAGCTTTCTTCCAAAATTCTTATTACTTTAAAACACACATGTAGTACAATGTTTATCTGATGAATTCCCTGTCCACTGGCTACCTAAAATATCATTTAAGAAAAATATTTTTTTCCCTAAAGAGCCAATTGTCTCAACACTACTAAATCGCCTATTTTTACCTTTAGACTTAAAATATCATTCTAATCCTCTACTAATTTAAAAAAAAAAAATCGAGCTGCTCAGTCTTCATTTTCTTCTATTGATCAGTTGTCATCCTGCTCTAATACACTGTTTTTGTTCTTTATTCTAATTTTCTATACTGCTAAGGTATTACTTATTTAATACTTTTTAAAACTGAAGATAAAAATGCTCTTGTAAGTAAAATAAGGAAACCAAAATTCCGGGAACCCTCTTATCATAATACAGCAATACATGATCAACTTTTAAAAACATAATAGGTTCGTATGTCCACAGTCCATCAATAACCTACTGACGCTATTTAGGATCCTACAAACAGAATAGCATTAGAAAAATAATAGTAGTTTACAAAACTAATATCCACTGAGCCATTTTTGTCCAATAATGAACACTGTATTTTAATAAATCTAAGATGGCTTCAATTATAAGATACAACATAATTTTATTTCATTAAGAAATATTAAACTGTCAACTCTACCAATTTAATTGTTAAGACACTATTGATAGATACATATCAATTTCAGAGATGTTAAAGTGTTAAAAAAAATGTGTCTTAGAACCAATGCTATAAGGAATATTCCCACTATTAATTAAATGGAGATAATTTATTGTTAATAAAATGCCTATTTTACTTAAATTAAAATATTTTGGTCATTTCATACACCTATAATTTCCTAATGAAAAAAATACTTACATCATCACAAGACATATTGTACTCCGCTAATACAGTTCGACATCGAGCAGCTATACTGGATAAATGTGGTCAAAGGAAAACTTATCATTTCAAGAGTAAGCTTCTAACAACACCTAGGTCATTGAGCAGGTGCTTTCACTTAGCTCAGAGCAAAAAACTCAATTCCTGGGAAAGGATACATTGATGGTGCAACTACTCTCTTGTGTATTCCAGCAAAGAACAAGCCTATTAGAGTGATACAGCTAATGGTGAAAAATGGATGATTCCATAATGATGTGAAGAAGGACACCTGTAAGAGTTTGAAATATAAAAATGTTAAAAATCTTAGAACAATACTGATTCCTATTTCCCCATTCATGCACAAAGATATGTAACATTTTAATAATCTAAAATGTGAGGATTTGAAGACTTTTAATAACCACATTGCTATGCTATAAAAACAAAAATACATAACACGATTTATATCTTCACTGTAGCATGACAATATGGTAATACTCCCTTCCATCACTCCAAATACTCGAACCATTACAAATTTATTCCTATAATCAAAACTGTGAAAACACCAAAAATCTGTACTGAACCCAAAAAGAAGCGATGTAAAAAGTACAAGACTAAGTTCCCCAAGAGCAGGGCCATTGTCTTGGGCACTGCTGTTCCTCCAACATCTGAAATAGCACTTGGCAAACACAGGTGCTCAACAAATATCGTTGAATGAAGATGAGGCGTCTGATCTCAATGAAAACACAAGTCAAACTTCGCTGTTGGTTTCCCCAGAGCTGGGCAAACGCTGCCATGCATACCTAACCTGGTCCCCGGCGAATCATTTCATGCCACACTTGCACGTATGCTAGCAGACGCTTGTCTCCTCTCCACCTGGATAACTCCTACGTATCTGTATCAGACATGGGGCCCGCACCACCCTTCTTCCATGTAGAGGCCAGTGAGTTTGGTTTGGAAGCTACAGAGATTTAGATAGCAACAGACAAGCAGGGAAAAACAATTTGTAACTATCCATAAAGAACTAGAATTCAAGAGGAAAAAAGGGGTAATTTCAGATCTGGGCATGATCTGAGGACAGTAGAAAACATGACCCTACGCAATACTAAGAACATGTATTGGGACAAGGATCCAAAATCCAGGTCTCGAACATGAGTAGGGACTGGAGCCAGACCAGCAGGGACAGGAAGGCCAACTGAGCAAGGAGAGAAGACAGATATCTAGAGTCTGGAAAAGAAATCAAACGAAACAGTAACCAAGTGGGAGCAACAGAATCAAGACACAGGCATCTGCACTCCACTGTCTACCAAGAGAGGTGTACGTATTTCAGGACAGAGAACTAAACTTCTGCGTTTGTCAAATGAAGAAATGAGAGGCTGAAAACATCCAGAGGGAAGAAGCTTCCAGAAGGATGAGATCCTGAAGATTAATAGTCCAGAGGAATGGCTTCTTAAAACCTTTGAGGCCAGTTTAATTCCCACGGGCCTGCTGTTTTGTGTGGCCTGCACGATGTCAGCACACAGTGTTTCATGTCTTAATTTTAATTAGACCAGCCGGCACCAGCCTTCTTGCCTCCATGGCAACAATCAACTGCATCCGAACAGCAGTTTGTCCCCCCTCGGATCACGTACTTTCCATTTGGCCATATTCCCACCTGGAGTTCTTCCAGCTAGCCGCTGGTTTGTGAGTTTGCGATGCCTGCTATAGACACAATTGCTGTTTAAAACTCTCATCAGGTTTGAGGTTATTAAATACTAAAATATAAAGAGCCAACCCTTAGGCTAATCGTTATATTCTCACCTAATTTAGAAAAATCATATTAACTACAGAGTTTTGGGTCTATTTCAAATTACATTTAATTCTGTGTTTTATTAAGATCTCAACTAGCTGAAATCAGCTTACATTTTTCCCAATTAGAAGTCAGATTCATTTCCCAAGACAGACCTTTTTCAATCTTCCTGCCAGCTTCCTTCACTCTGCCCCTAAAGATGAGCACCAAACGCAGCCTTAAGATCAGATTTTTATAAGTGAACACACAGGAGAGTTTCCTATCTGCCACAAAAACCCCTCTATTAACATAAAATTCCATCACCAATCTCCCCTGCTCCCCATCCTTTTACATCTCCACACTAGTGGGTAAAGTCAGGGAGACTGCATGCTAAATAAACCCCTGGCTGTCTGGCTTGCCTTTAGACTGCTGATAAAAGCCTTACCATTAGGTTTTCCTCCTGTATAAAGAGTTACAAATAAAGCTACTGGAAGGAGTCTACCTGGTTACAGTTTAAAAGGGGAAAACAGAGTTAAGATCTGTGAGAATTACAACATCATTATTACCTAAATAAAGCTGCACTGGGCAGTGGCTGGTGGTGTGTGTGGGGAGGAGACTTCACTGATAAATTGGAGACTACTGCTTCTTAATCAAAAAGCCTGTCTTTGAAATTAAAACATAAGTTAGTAGAAAGAGGGAGAAATCTGAGAAACATGTTATCAGCTTTCATCAAAGGATGCTTCAGGAAATAAGATTATGAAATCTGTTATTACATTTGGTATAGGGATATTCTGAGACAGTGCCCAGTGGGAGATCTCTCTGTTTCCTCTATTAACCTTCAGGCCGGAAATTTCTGTTAGAGATAAACACCATGGGGGAAAAGCTTTGCTAGTTTAAAGAACACGTTCTCTTCACAATGAAAACCACAGAACCGACTGTAACTCTAATGATTGGGTAACTCAGAGACTAATCTATAACTCAATTCTGGCAATTGTATTGGCCCACATGGCCTATAATATCAGTGACCTGGTTTCCTTCCTGGTTTTGACCTCCTAGTTTTTTCTAGTCCTGGCTTTTTATTATATTTATATTTTGGTATTTTATTATGTTTATTTCCTGCAAGTCGTTTCAAATGTTTTATGGGATAAGGAAAGGTATTAACAAAGATAACTCATAGAAGAAAATGTTCTACAATTTTGAAAAGCTGGCACTTAGGAAACTAAATGAACAAAGCTGAACAAAGACAATGTTTACACTAAAATATATAAAAATATGCACAAATGAGATATGTAAAAGTTGCACACAAGTTCAGAATTGAATGGGAGTGTAAGTAGAGTAACATTTCTTAGATCTTTTCTCTGTAAAGACAGTTAATCCCAACAGCCAGCCAAAGTTGTTTGTAAGCAAATTAATGTCCTATTTTTAATATGATTAACATCACTGTTAGTAGTAATATGTAGCATTTGAATAATACTTTACAATGAAAAAAGCACTGCTATATCTAGTATCTCATTTTGTCTATTAAAGATTTTTAAGTCAAAACTTCTACCTTTTGTGTCTCAGGATCTATTAACCAGTTCCAGGCACCAGTAGCTGTACAGACAGATACCACTATAAGAAGCACTGATGAAAGATAAACACGAAATTAGTAAGAAAACAAGCTCTTAATATTCAATACTATTACCACCAGTTCCTAATAAATGATAGCCAAAGGATGTAGCACTCTTTAAATGGAAAATGCACTTGACTCAGGAATTAGGAGACTTGCTTGAGGAATTCTCTTAAACATTGTGAACCTTAGTAATTGAGGATGATGAGAATTTATGAGGATTAATGAAATTAGAAGCAGTAAGAATCAATATGGTAAAACCTTAATATAATATTCTATGTTATGTCACTTTGAATGTGCTTTATGCTGACATTGCAGATCTTGTAAATTCAAATTAAAAAAACACAAAAACCTCATTTTCTAATGTAAACAAACCAAACAAAGACTACTTTATGAATGCACTGAGAATTGTGACTGAAGGATTTTGCCTTGCAGTCAAGTGCCTGCTGTTCAATTAAACAAAGGTCAGTGTTAGAAAGTGTGGAGAGACACACCCATCGGTATTAGACTTTCTTATGGGAATTGAAGGTCAGGGTAGAGATTATTGATAGTAGAGCTTAGAAAAGGTTTCTTCATCCTCGCTAAACTAGAATTATTTTAAACATTCTAAATGGATCGTAAGTAAAACTTAAGAGTAAATGGCATTACTAAAAAAAAAAAAAAAAAAAAAAAAATCATCCAAAGGAACCAAGACCTAGTTAATATTCTGATTAAGACAGTTACTGTCTTTCAGTCGGGATGCACACATTTTTAAAATGTAGAAATCACACTTCAAAGAGCAATAGAAATATAGTAAAACCTTAATTATCTAGAATTTCTGGTGATGTACTTTTAGAAGAGGCAAATCACATAAAAACATCTCATTTTAGGTATTTAATAACAGAATCAAACTTTCAAAATTATGTTCTGGGGTCAGAGTAAACTTAATTTTCTATAATTCTAAAACAAACCCACTAGAAGGGACCTCATACTTTTATACGTCCATCAACCATACTGATGTCATTAAGATGCAAGCGCTGAGATCATGAACCAGAGAAAGTAAAATACGTTCACTGTGTTATATTTTATAAGACCGGACAGCAAATACACATTTAAAAAGATTCTCAAGTAGCAGTGAAACAAACTTTGGGGGGTTAGTCCTAGGTAAATCAAAGGACCTGAGAAAATCATTACTTGCGAATTCTGACCAATCGGAATTCTCACAGCATATGATTAAAAATTTTCAAATAAATCTCACAAAAATCATATGAGAAATCTTGACACAGAAAAAGTCCCCTAACTTTACTAGTGCTTTTTTGGTCCCACACACTGAGATACATTTTGAAATAAAGTATGCCCTTGATGTGAGCGGTTGTACTTCTTTCTTGGCAGCAATTAAGTTTCAACAATGAACATCCACGAAATTAAGGTTGGCCCCAAGGTAAGTTAGCAAACCATTTTGTTTACTGATGTCATTACTTGGGTATTTCTCTTCATTTCCTATGTAGTTCCACTGTGGGCAGTAACCACAATTCTTTCAAATCATATTTGAAGTACTCATGATATTTATGACTAGACAATAATAATGTGATTTTTTTTTTTTTTTTTGCTTAGGCTCCAAAGCAGCACAATTATGCTTTGTTAAAATCAATTAAGGGTAATTTTGTAACTTTTGCAAGTACATGTTAAATGATTTTCCTTAACAAAACCTTACTTTGATAGTTTGTAGCAAATTGTAAAACTGCTAAACAGGCTACTGAAAATATTATTAGTTGTGTTTATCAAATTTGTAATATTTGTTTAATGAAAAAGTGTATCTATTTCAATGGAAAAATAAAAATTCATTCACCAAGACTGTTCTTTTAGGGTGGCCAGTTCCTATTTGAAAAAAAATTTCTTTATAATTCATTGCTTACAAAGTTAAATAAATTTTAAAGCTGTCAAAACAAAAAGAAATTTTATGGTTTAGTAAAGCAAGCATTTGTTAATCAAGTTTTATATAAAAGCAAATCATTGCTAGGCAGGGATAAAAGCATCAGTTGTCAGTTTATTTTCCCTTAAAAAAACATTCAGGCACTTACTTCTCCAACGTCCAGTGGCAGGTTGCAAACAATGAATATATTCAGTAAGTCTCCTCTCGAAAGCTTTGAGATCTAGGCAAAAAGATTGCAATCTTCTAATTAGCTACTCTTATGAGTTCGTCTATTAAGATGAAATTTTAGATACTCTAACTGCTTCAGATGTTACACACCAACTTACATGTGTCACTGTACTGTTTACTTGGCTTACTACGACTAAGCACTTGACACAAACAGTAAGGTTTCTTTAATTCCAATTTCACATACTATCAGGAAACTGGTTCACTTTTAGAAGTTTCTATAAGGGTATGTGGAAAATCAGCAGCAGCAGCCTCAAGCCGAAGCCAAAAGCTAGAAATTTGGGGGTTGCAAATAAAAACATCAACATCAGGTTGAGTTTTAATTCTGTTGGGCCCAAGAACTTCCTGTTAGAACAACGTATTACCTAACATCAGAGTCGTCGACCTGTATCTGAATGCAATTACCCCATTCCGCTTTCTGGCCCTTATATTTAATTAATGGCTACGACTTCTGTTTGGTCTTCTGGACCTGCTAATGGGTGACTGAAAAGTCGGTCCCCTTTCCTCCCTCCGAATGGGTGACAAGCGATTTTGGCACCTTCTAAAGGGCAGGGGCGTCCAAGGTTTTCCCTCTGGATGAGGTGGGGGAATTATTTCCACAGTGGCTTTTTTTTTTTTTTTTTTTTTTTTACTGTAAACGTGAGATCCGGAGGCACTCTCACCCCAGCAGTTACCAGAAACCACGGCAGGACTCAGGGACACAACTCACGAGGTGACCAGAATAAAATAACGTGAACTAAGCATGCGACAAGGCACGAAGCGCAAATGTTTACCACTGAACCCAGAACAGCCAGGAAGAGGAGCTCCATGGTTTAAACTGGGGGGATTGGGGGGCGTTGCGTCCGCAGAGGCCACAGGCGCCGGAGCGAGAGTCCGCCCGGGCCCGGTCGCCCCTTGGACCCTGGGCCGGCCCCCTGCGCCCCCCTCGGCCGCGTCAGTGCATCCTCGGCGGCCTCCTCTCCCCGAGGCGGGGTCTCCTCAACGCCTGCACCTCCGGAGCCCCTTCGGCTTCCGGGATGGGCCCGGGACACGGCCGGGCGGCCCACTTTACCTTCTGCCTGCTCCAGCGAGTTCATGTCGGGCGGCAGCTCCGGTCACGGCCTGGGGCCCGTCCACATCTCAGCTCCGCGGCCCCCGCCCGGCCCGCAGCAACAACTCTCACCTAACCGCTCCTCTCTGCCCCTCCTAGTCGCACCGCCCCTTTCCTACACCCACTACGCTGATTGGGCACCTCCGCCAGACCCC